>JAYMTF010006646.1:0-10034 GCA_036897485.1 Pelargonium nanum
ATATACTTGTTACCATTTTCATTGCAGGTCGCTGCGTGATTGGCTCACAGCAATGTGGGATCCACTTTGAGCCCACTTAAGGCATTGAGTTCTAGCTTCTCCGGGTGCGCCGCGTGCGGGCGCCAGGCAAGACCAATGGTTCTTGTACATCCCTTATGCTTTGGGACACATGATGAAGCCTCTACCACGTGAGGTAGCAACCTAGGGTTTCCAATTTTGTGAACCAGGATTTCACTTTTCGGGCGGGCCGTACATAGGCTCCGGGTGTACTGAGGCACTCCCATTCTACCTTTGTGCTTCAGGACATATGATGAATTCCCTAGAAGTCTCTATCACGTGGGGTAGCGTCTTAAGATTTCATGACTTGTGAGGTGTTATGGGCGAGGCAGGGAACCTTGTGGACTACCCGGTGAGGCATGGAGATAAACCGGCGAGGTGGGGAGCTTTGTAAGCGACCTATTGAGGCGGTGAGCCTTGCATTTAACTCAACGAGGTGGGGAGGTTTGAATGTTACCGGCGAGATGAGGAGCCTTACATGTTACCCGACGAGACGCGGAGACTTGAGTGTCACACGGTGAGGCGAGGAGGCTAGAATGTCACCCGGAAAGGCACAGAGACTTGAATATCACCCGACGAGGGGGGGAGTCTAGAAGGTCGCCTGGCGAGGCGTGAGCCTTCAATGTCACCTGACAAGGTGGGGAGGCAATAAGGTGAATTGGCGAGGCGGAGAGCCTCGATGATGCTTAGAGAAGTTCCTGTAAGTCCTTTCGAGGGAGCCAGAGGTGAAAGGCATCGAACCATCAGAACCGTGGGATACTTGTACCCATTTTGGTGCTGAAAATGGGCTAGGGTTGCGACATTCAGTGACGCGACATGGGTATCGGGGTCGTGTTTAAGGAGAAGTTTTTTGAACTCATCTGGGGAGAAGATCTTGGTCCTATATGAGGAGACATTGATTTCGGATTAGAAAACGATTTTGATCCCGGATGAAAAGATAATCTTGATCCTAGATGAGAAAATAATCTTGATCGCGCATGGGGAAATCTTGATCCCATATGAGAAGGTTATCTTGATTATAGATGTGGAAATGATCTTGATCCCAGATGGGGAGGACTTGATTTCGAATGAGAAAATGATTTTGATCCTGAATTAGAAGGTAATCTTTACTCCAGATGGAGATCTTGTTCCCGAATGAGAATGTACTCGTGATCCTGGATAATGACGAAATGATCTTGATCCCTACGGAGTGAGATTTTTGATCTCGGTCCAATGATGCGGCATAGGAAAGTAGAGCCGCTATCATGGGTGCTCTTTAGGGAAAGCTTCTTGTTCTTCAAGAAGAGGTTGACGTGGCACTCAGGCTCCACGTACTGCATTTTCATTCGCTTTAAGTTTTTTAATTTTTCGGGTAGCATCAGTACTATAGTGCAGGTAGTATAGAACTAGAGTAATAGTATGATACTACGTAGAAAAAGTGATTGATAATCAAAATAAGAATGAAGGCATATTTGGAAAAGTAATATTTCATTACAAGAAAAAAAGAGAAAAAAAATATTATGATGAGGTGATTAAAACTTCAATAATAGAACAACAATCTTTTTATTTGAAGATTTGCGACCGCGAACACACAGACAGAGAGAGAGAGACAACACACACATAAGCAAATTTCTTTTTAGTTTAGGCTAAATCGTCAATAAAGTTATGATATCTCATTACAAATTTTAAATTTAATAGATTGTTTCGCTCCCACAAATTCAATTATATGAATACGTGTAAAATTTAATGAGTGACATCACATTATTAGTTAAAAATATTTTATCTTTTCCAAACAACACATTTTTTAAAAAAATTTAAAAATAAACAAGTGAAACATAACCGTTATTTTAGAATAAAATGAATAAATAATTTAAATTTAAAACGAAATACATAATAATTAGGAGCTCAATATAATACTTTTTAACGACCATAATATTAGGGGTTACTTTGACATATTTATTTAATGTGACAGCAACTTACAAAACATAGTACTACTTTTGTATTTAAAAATCCTTTAATGTCGTTATTGGGACATCAATTCATGCATCATGTCGTTAACAATATTTTAAAATCAAGACCTTAATCTTGGATGTGGTGGTGTGCTGGATTCCCCGCAAGTGTATAAGCCAACCACTAATACAAATTTATCAACAAAATAATTAATTACCAATGAACATTTGTTTTGTTTTGAATCAAATTGAGAATATTCATATGCTGGTCCAATATTTTAAAAAAAAATTGAATAATACAATATAGTTAAAATAATTAAAATTTGACCTAGCTTAGGTAACAGGTGGAGGTGCAGATTTGCAGTCAAATCTGATCACGACTCAATTCAGTGGCGGTGCTGCAAGGTTGAATTTTCTGCTCCACAATCATATAGTTTTATCAATTAATTGGGCACTCAATTAGATTTTTAATTGATATAATGGGTTGAGCTATACAATTGAATTTTTCTTCTTGTCATATGTTTTTTAGGATAAAATAGAGGTGAGTCGACTCACTTAAGCTTCGGTGAGTTAGACTCTCAAAAGTCGAAACTACGTAGTTTCATTAAATGATTTAAATGATGATTCGAAACTAGCGTATGCCCTAAGTCATGAAATGTGTCTGAAGTCCTCAACACTATCCAAAAACGTTTGACATCTCCTACTGCCAAAGCGTGTTCCCTAAGTAATGAAATGCGCCCGAAGTTTTCGACATCGCATGAGGACGTCTGGCCTCATGATCAAAGATCTTGTCGTGCCAAACTTCGTCGCCCGCGACATAAAGACGCCCTCTCGTGCAAGCCATAGGCTAAAAATACCAAGTTATTCACGACGGAAAAGCTCGTCGCGACGAGCCTGCCTCTTCCCGCCGCATCCGTCCTCTGTTTGTGAGGTGTGCAAGCCCAGCCAAGGTCGTCACAATGGACATACGTCCCACCACTCTTTTTCTCTAACCTCTAACGATCAACCCATATCCCCTGCCAACGTACCACGCCCACGAGCATAGGTAGGTCGCGACGAGCCGTTGTGTAGGTCAGTTGCGACCACTTCCCTCGTCTCTGAGAGTTTCATGTGCTATCCACTATTTAACATGCTCGAAGCCAATTTCAAAGTTCAAAGGAGGTGCTTACACGAGTTAAACATACACAAGGGCCTCAATTATAATTTCAAGCACTCAGAAAGGTTACTTAACACATCAAACATCAAACACAACCCAACAACGTTTTGAAGACCCTAGGACATTAGCCCACCCGCTAGAGGCTTCTAGGGGCTTCAATGGATGTCCTGACACGCGAGAGCCCATGTACGATGCGCCCGAGAAGCGAATATTCATATCACAATATCAGAAACTTTAGAACACTACCCCATGTGGTAGAGACTTCTAGGGGCTTAGTTGTATGCCTAAAGCGTGGGGGACTTACGAGAACTATTACCCTCTCTCGACGTCCGCACGCGGCACGCCTCTTGAAGAAGCTAGATCTTCAAGCCTCAAGTTGTCTCGAAGTGGACCCCACATTGCTAACGGTCAATCACACGTCATCACGTGAAAATAATGGTAACAATTATTTATACCTCTCTTTTAGTAAGAGATATGGACCCTAAAAATTTCATATTACTTTCTCTCTCTAGATCTCTCTCTCTCTCTCTAGAAACGCTCTCTAGAGTTATTGTTTCCAGTCGAGATCTCACTCTAACGCCCAAGGCGGTGCCCCAGAACCACCCCTGGGGTCATCGTTCTTTGGTGTTTTGCCTCACACATGTAATAGGTTCAAAGCACGACAGTTGGCCTACCTTTAACAATGGACATCATCGGTGAATATTGGACTTAGAACATTGTGTTTAGAAAAATTGTCTTATACGTGGACAAGACGACAACAAAAATCAAGTGTGTCGTGTTGAGTAAGTAAAACAGACACATCACAATTATTCTTTAAATTACTAATAATTTTTTGTGTAATCCATCTCACCAACTATTCAAATTATTATAATTTTGTCTGTTTTATACCCAAAATTTTGATTCTTCAGAAACTAAATGAGTTAAAATTATATTTGCGTACATCAAACTAATAACATGTGCACATATGCAAATCAAAAGATTTAAATTTGAACTCTTAGTCTTTCCATCTCAAAATAAGTGTCTTATTTTTCTTAATTGTTTGTCCAAAAATGATAGTCCTCTTTTCTTTTTTAAAAAGTTAAATAGGCATGAAATGTCAATAGTATCTTTATGATAAATTAGTTAGTATCTTTTTAATTTTTATCACCCCTACACATCGGTCTTTATTCTGTCCATGAAATGTTAACAGTATCTTATTACGCATGATTAGTAACAAGTTTCCCCTTAATTTTGAGGATTAAAGACAATTTTGGTACGTAAACCAATTTTGGTTTATTCTACTAGAGTTAGTACCTACACTTCTATTTTGTACCAAATTGAGTATCTACCGTCCATCTCCGTTCAAATTGTCAATATCCTCTGCCAACGTAGACAAATGTGTGCCGAGCTCCGAAATCGCGCTGAGGTGGCACTATTCGACACGCTCCTCATTAATAGATGTGACAATTTAAAAAAAAAAACTAAAAAAAGAAAAACTAAATTCAAAACTTGCTCTCTCTATTTGGATGCTGAGAAAATGGAAGAGAAACTAGCACAATCTGTGCATCCTCCTCTTTCAGTGACAAAAACTAAAACTCAAAACTTTGGTCCTAGCTAAATTCAACACAAACGCTTATGAAAAAAAATATAGAACGAAACCAAAAGGCTTGAATTTACTCTTCCCACCAAAATCCAAAGGTATGAAATTTAAAGCAAGCAAAAACAAAAACAAACAAACCAATTTATAAAACCAATCAATTTTGACCACAACCAGATCTGCTCAAATCTGCAGCAACACCAAACCCTCTTCGTCCCTTCTCTCCTGCAGTAACACCAAACCCTCTCCTCCCTTCCATAACCCTCTTTGTAGCTTCTCTCCGGCCGTGGAAGCTCGCCTGACCTGAGAGTTTTTTTTTTTTGTTTAAATACAAATTTTGTTGTAGTTCTGTTGCTAAAATCTCCAAATATGTTGTGACTTTGTGTTGTATTGAGATTTGAGATCAAGTTTGGGGTTTGGGCATTCTATTGTTTGATGAAGTTCTGAAATTTTGTCACCTTTCTGTAAAATGGAGCTATGGAAGTGAGAGAGGAAAGTGAGTTATTTTTTTATTTTATTTTTATAAATTATTTATTTTTGATAATTAAATTCAAAAATTATAAAAATCCATGTCAGCACCAAGGTGGAGTATAATTTTGCCACATTAGCGCGTTTTTACACCTCAGCAGTCCATGTCAGCCAATTTCGCTAGCTCGGCACGCATTTGTCCACGTCGGCAGAGGATAACGACAATTTTAACGGAGATGAACGGTAGGTACTTAATTGAATACAAAATAGAAGTGTAGGTACTAACTTCGGTAGAATAAAAAATTGGGTACCAAAATTGGTTTACACCCAAAGTTTGGGTACCAAAATTGTCTTTAATCCTAATTTCAATTTCTGGTGTAAATTGATGGACTTTTTTTGTTCCTACCCGGCCCCATAAATTTGAATAAATGTTTTCAGAGAGTACACAAAGCTATGTTTGTTTCAAATTTGAATGACCATTAGGTGCATATGTTTACCAATCAGGTTGTTCATATCCAGACAGTTTAAATATGGTGCCATACTGCTATGGACCACCTTATTCAATACAAATTACAATTCATCTACTTGGAAACAATCTTATCTTCTTTGGCTGTTCACTTATTTTCTATGATTGTTACTACTATATTACAACACAAAATTCTACATTGTGCTGTTGTAAATGAAAGAAGATGATGGACAAAAGAGATATGCTTTTTCAGTACAAAGATAAAATCTATCACAACTCAAAAAATTTATACATAATCATAGAAAGAACGAGCGGTACAATGATTGAACGTGGTGCGATAAGCATACTCGAAACTACAAGAGCTATGGCATTATCAAGTATTTAACTTACAAAGCGTACCAGTTAGTTACAGTATGGACAGGGTCGTCTTCTCGTAAATCTACACAAATATCACAGATCCCTCCTGCATAACGGGCAAGAACCATGCTGTAGAAGCCATTTGTCTATGCAAGGCAAGTGAAACATATGATGACAATGAGGTAAACTTCGGACCGTCTCTCCCAACTGGAAATCCTGAAATTGTACAAAATTTTGAGTGTTTCTTATTATGTGAGCTTCGATCCAATCATGTAACTCATGTTGTTTATCAGTAAGAAGAAAGCATCAGTAACAAGCAAGATTCCAAACCTGAATGCAAACCGAACACGAGACTTTCTCGCCCGAAGCATCTACATTGTTTTTGCTAGTTATCTTGATCTTTGGGATCTTTTCAACAAAATCTCCGGGCAAGCCCTTACACCCGCCAGTGTCGAAGAGGTTCGGAAGTTCTTCAAAGGTTGTTTCAACAACTCCCATCTGTTCAAAAGCAATAAAAATTATCAGCATACGACATCACATTTCAAGCTCTAACAATCAATTGACTTGCATCAACGAATACCTGACTCTGCACTGCACTCAACATGGCTGGACCGATCCGCTCACGAACAAGCCTTCCGCTCAAAAGGCTTGTGATCACATCTATCTGTAGAATTCAAGAGGACACATTAATCGAATCCACCAAGTCACAAAACCAGGAACTTGCAATACATTAAACACAACGTTCAATCAATGGGACTGAAATCTATTCTTCGCTCACCAAGTAGAGAAGACACCCTATCCCGGATTCATCCGATTGCCAAAGATCGAGAGAAGATTCAAAAACTTCAATTGAAAAAACAGCACCCGATATCGCTCCAACCGCAGCCCCTCGAACAAATCCACTCTCGGTCTCTTGGCCAATCAAAGCTCCCGTCATAGCACCTAACAAGGTACCCACTGTAAACCAAATAAGCAATTTCATTAGTGCAAAACCAAATCCATTTCCTTGAAATGAATGCGTTCTCTAACCCAAAACACCAAATTAATCCTAAAACAACATTCACATGCACATTCATTTGCCGAATGAATCATAAGACCAAAATAAAAAAAATTCCAATGCAATTAGATATCAACACAATAATGATAAACCAAACATGAGAAAAAAAAACTCTCAGCCAATAAATCATGTACTGAGATTGCTGTTACTCAAACAAACATGCTACATTACACACAAACCATAATTCCAAAAATGGCAAAAACGAAAAAACAAACCAACAGAAAGAGCAAAAGCAAATTACAACAACAATCCAGAAACCCAAATGATAGAAGCAAGCAAAATCTAGAACCTTTTTTTGTTTTTTTTCTTCTTCAGAATTGAGCTTGAAAACGAAACGAGAAAAAAGGGCAAAACCGAAACAAACCTAGTGCAAAGCAGAATGTTAAAATGGCAGAGAAGATGTTGCCGAGAACCGCCGACAGAGCAAAATCGAATATTTCCTTAACCCTCTCAACGCAATTACCAAAAGATGACAAAAAAGACGTAGAGAAAAGAGATGGGTATGCAAGAAATTCCATCTTCCAGGTCAGGAATCGGACATAATCAAGAATTGTGGACAAAAGGGTATCTGAATTTTTGTCTGATCTGCAGAGAAAATTGGGTTTTTGGTGCCAAGTCTTATAGAGAGAGATTCAAATAAAGAAACAGATGGGTTGTGGTGGGTATGCTAATGCTTAGTCCCTAAGAGAACACGAAAAGAAACACATCCACCAACTCGCATTTATGGCTGTTTTTTTTCTTCACAATTCTCTCTTTCTTCAATAATAATCGTAAAAATAAGAGCTATTCTTTGTGAAAATCATTTTAGGGATGCAAATGAATTATCAATTGTCAAGGACAATGTAAAAAGTGATAACAGTTGAAGAAGAAAATTCGACAATTTTTCTTAAGGACATGGTTTATTTTGTTCAAGGTCTAACTTGTATTATTGGGTCATCAACACGAAGGGATTTGTGTGATAGTAGAGAATATCTTTTTCTACCACATTAATTGTGTGTATTATATTTGTATTTTAGTTGAAACCCTTGAAACGTTTAATGGGCATCTTGCTATTCTCTAAAAATGTATATTGTATAGTCATCTTTCACAAATAAATGTTTTTAACGAATATTAAAAAAATATATGTTTGCGAACAATTTAAAAGTTATCATCATAAATCACCAAGCGTGTGGGTCAACTGGTAAGAGGTTGTTCCAGTTTAATCTGAGGTTTCGAGTTCGAGTTTCAGGGAATGCAGCTGCGATAAAACTTGGTAGAGAGAGCTTTGCCGCTCTTGTGGCTCTACGCGGCTCGAATGAGAATTAATCCGAGCGAGATATGGCGTAAAAATGCTGATCTCGTGCTGATTGCGGGCTCGCTTCAGAAACCATATGTTTAAGACCGAAAAAAAAGAGGTTATCATCATAGTGATATCTTCAGTCAAGCGATCGTCTTCTCTTAAACGGGTAATTTGGGTCATATCTTGTGGTACGACACAAATTTAAGTAAATTTGAGTTTAGTATAATTGAGTGTGTGTTGGATTTGTGTTGAATAACTCGAACTGTTTAATTATTGGTCGTGTTCATGTCAAACTCGTTTGACCCACCTAACACATTTAATTAAACGGATCGTTTAACACATTTATAGACCCATCCGTTTAAGTAACATATCATATAAAAATGACTTATATAAGTTAAACATGTCAAACATGTTGGGTTGGGTCGAGTCAGTATCGGCCCCATGTGTCGGGTCGATCGTGTAATTTTGAACAAAATTGTTTAAATGTGTTATGTATGTCATCTTGTCAATTCGCTCATAAATGGATCGTGTTTTGGTCATGTTATTCAACTCGTTAATGAGTTAAAATGGAGTTTACTTGTTTAACATAATACTAAATTTTCAACACAACTCTAACGTGAACATAAATATCACCCCCCTAGTCTTGATCATTTCAAACTTAATACTTCATTTCTAGTTCACTTTATCTTCTTGAGCTCAATTTCTAATATACATATGATTTGACTATTTTCTGGAGTCAAATTCAAGACTCAATACGATCTTGTCTTGATCTTCTTCTCCAAAGTCAAGGTAGGTTGACTAAAAGTTTGGGTCTTCGGATTGTCTAGTGGTAGTAGTGGTCCAAGTCTGGTCAGTGACCTATAACTTGCGTAGGTGACGCACCGTTAAGTGAAGCCCCGGATGTGTGTTTGAGGGATTGTCTCTGGCTTGAGAATGTGTTCTCAACACAAACAGAAAAGATAGTTGAGCTGAAGATCGAGGTATCCCTAATTCATTCGAATATCAAAGAACGCACGAAGAGCGCGATGAACTCACGAAGAACCTTTGGGAGCGTTTTCAGGTTATTGCGTATAGTATTTGAGAACTAAATTGACCGAACTTTTTACCTTGGAATTGAGACTCCTTATATAGTACACAAGTTTACCTTACACATGGCGACCTCTGATTGGTCGATGTCGAGGTGGATCCTGCGTGCATTCTGGTCTTTTCTCTTTCTCTTTGTTTGCTGGATCTGTTCGGTGTGTTAGGACTCTCTTCATCCGTACTTCGGTCACGGTTGGTCGTGATTCAATTTACCTTGATTCGGGTTTCTACTCCACCCGAATCTCAGTCTACGGCCCACGTTGACCTTTCATTTGACTGAGCGAGGCATGTGTCGCTTCGTCATAAAGAAGACCCGTGCAAAGTTTAGTTACATAACTAGTTAAAATTTTAATTTTGATTCCACTCAAATCATAATTATACATTTATAGTTTTCTTATACAACTATTTTAAAAGACCGTGCGTTGCACAGGTTGTCAATCCATTATAAAATCGCATGCATAATAAGACAAAATTATATATAATGCATAATTAAATTAGATTATTAAATAAATTACGTATAAAAAATGGTAAACACAAAAAAATTATACAAAATAAAATTAATGATAAACACATCTGCAAGCATAATATAAGACAAACATATATATAT
>JAYMTF010006647.1:0-10034 GCA_036897485.1 Pelargonium nanum
CCCCCCCCCACTTCGAGCGATATTGATTTATCTGTGTCGTGTCGGAGTAAATTCTTGATTTCGGCCCGAATTTTCGTAGTTTTTATCTGAGAACTCGGGTAATTATCGTCGGGACCCGCTGTCGTACTTAGGCTTATGTTGGAGTAATGACAAATTCTTGTTCATTATCTTGATTGTTTTAGAAGAACTTGAAATTTTCTCTCATGTCCCCTCGTTGTCGAGAAGGAAACTTGGTCTTGCTCGTTCATGTCGCGGAATCGTGTTTTTCCCAGGTCGTGCATCTTGTGACTTCGAGCTCGCCTTTCTTAGTCATCCCCCTACCAATCTCACCCTTGGGAAATTTTGAGGAGGGTAGCCACCACACACCATTTCACATTCTTAGCCAAATTTTGGCTTTCTCACATACCTTAATTCCCACACTTAACTCGCATCTATCTCTTTTCCCAAAACAACGCCCGCACCAATTCTCCATTTGAGAATTTTTTTTTTTTTTTTTTTTTTTTTCTTTTTGGGCTTGAGCATTTGAGGGGAAGGTCTAGAAAGTTCTTACATTATTCCTTCTTGGCTTGGGCACCTCTACCTCTCCATCTTCAACCTTGGGCAATTCTACCGGAGGGGAGCTTTCTTGGGTCTTTCTAACTCGGGGCGGATCGGGTCGTGGGAGGTCGGGTTCTCGATCGCTCAAATTCCATCAAGGACATCCACCCCAATCTTCAAGATCAACAGGAAACATTTACTTGCTCATTTGTTGGACTTTTGGGGGAAATTTTGAGTTTTTTAGCTATGTCGCGGCATAGAGAATTGGTGCCGCAACATCGGTCCGATGCGTGCCCTTGGACCGCGACATTGGCTTGCAATGAGCAGATTTGAACTTCATTTGTTTATTTTCTTAAATCATTCATTGTTTCCGTGTTTTTCTTTTTTGGGATCATCACAAGAATTTTATCATTCAACCATTCCGAAAACTGGCCCTCATTGATAAAGTCTAAACACACTTAGGTCACATCAGCTCCTACTATATGCCAATACTTTTGAGAAAAAGTTGAGTTCATTCCATCGAGACCCGAGGCTTTATCCAGACTCATAGCAAATAGCGCATTACGGACCTCCTCAATGTCAAATTTCCTAGTTAATTCCATGTTGTACTCCACCGATAGCCGACTTTAAACATGCTCAAGAATCTCCTAAGACCCACTCATACGTGATCGGAACTATTTTGTAAGGAAGTCATATTCATGACACTACGAATTTCCGAGCTCTCCTCCATCCTGCTTCTTGATTCAAACCGCAACCGCTCAAGCTTGTTCGTCTTTTTTTGAACGAATGTAGATCTATGAAAGAACTTGTTTGAATCACCCAACACCAGCCAATGCACCTTGGATCTCTGCTTCCAATAAACCTTCTACGAATGAAGTAGCTCCAAATATGACTGTCGTGCCTCCTCTGCAAGCTGTTTTCTGGCCATGTATATACGAGCCGATAACCTCTCAAGGCGGACCCTTGCTTGTCGAACTTGGTTGTTTAGTTTATTGGTCGCCTCTTGACCCAAAGCTCTAGAGACTTGGTGCCCATTTGAATCATGTCCATGATCAAATTTTCTTCCCAACTTCTTTGGTTATACGCTTGCAAACTTCTGACCAAGCCAAATGTTCTCAAACCAAAATCTCTTTGAGTGAATTGGTTCTACCTTATTACCCGGAAAGATCTATAGTGGAGCATGATCTGACGTTGTAAATGGCAGCACCTGAACTTTCCACTTCTCAAATTAAGCCCTTCATGTATTCGACCCCAAATCTCTATCGAGACGTTCCTTGATGCAAATGTCCCCATAGCCCCGTCTCCATGTATAATCATACCACTCGAAACCCAAGTCTGAAAGACCAGCATCCAAGAAGGGAAACATTCACCTTCGAATTTCAAAGGAGTACCAGGCCTCCACTGCGGCTTATATTGTTAACTGGGAAACACCCCATCATTCTGAGCTTAACTCTAACTCCCTCCAACTCAACTCGTGTTCTTTGAGTTTTAATAAAGAACATCATATCATGCTTCTTCGTTTGTACCAAATCGCACAATAGTCAAATTGTTCGTAGGTTGCCCATCCCACAACAGTTCCAAGACAGTAGACTCATTGATCCGGGTTGCCTCGTTTTCTTTTTGGTACTACCGTTATATCCCCCACCAACTTAGCAGCTTGAATTTCCTTGTCATCGATAAGAGCAATGTCGACCGGTTCCACCTCCTCCCAATATTGATCCTCATATGCTCTTAACCATCGATCACAAACAACCGTTCCCTGACCCCTTGGTGCCACTAAACGGTTACTGTAACGCCGCTCCTCCCCTACATCCGGATTACTACGCAAGCGAGCACAATCTTTTTTTTATATGACCTAGTCGGCCACAAGAGTAGCAGAAAATTAGACCCTTCTCGTACCGAAACTCAATTTTCGAACTTCCGCCTCCACCTAGATGGACTGTGGTTTTTTGTTGAGAGGTTTCCGAACATCAAAGAGAATACGGAAACACATATATGAGCGCCAACCTCCACAAAAACTCAAGTGGTTGATTTCCATAAACTTTCTGATTGAATTCCTCAAATCCCGGCACAATCGCTCCATCTGAATCCCTTGAGAAAACCACGAGCCTGCACCCACATACTAACCGACCACAACTCAATTGTTAATGGGTTTTTACCAACTTCTAATTTCTTAATCAGCAGCACCCAGCCATTGTAAGTCCATGGCCCTTCCTTGAGAACATTCCCCTCTCGCGGCCTGGATTGGTTACCTTTGTGATCGTGACTCCTTTCTTTGGTTGCCAAAGAGAAGCCATGATTTGTTTCATGTTAAGAACATTGAATAGAGCTTCATATAAGAACCGGCCAACTAGACTCAACATCTCCTGTTGGGGAGCTTGTATCGACACATTGTCTGCTCCATAAGTTAGAATGATTTCCCTATCTTCTATCAACAACTCATCTAATCTTTTTCCTTGTAATACTTGTCATGGTGAAAAGAGAGTTCGTTTGCACCGTGTTGTAATCTTCTGCCTCTGTCTACCGAAACACCACCGATATGCCCTCTGCAAAACCTAACCCTACCTTGCCCTAAAAGACAATACTCACCGTCCAGATGAGAGAGTCCGCTTTCACAACTGCCAATGAATATTTATTTTGAAATGTAGGTTTATTTACTTTTTTAAATTTTATATGTACTTGTCACTTGAAGCAATTCTATAGCCTGAACTTTATTAACGAGAATTCGACCTCATTATGTTTCCCCCACCCGATGCGTTAGTTAATTCTAAGGATAATTACATATGGCTACTATGTACTTGACACCTTTTGCAACTGACTACCTGGTACAAACCTATAATGAAACACAACAATATGAATATTAAGGCACTTATTATATTCCAACCAAAACTCAAATATCAGTACATATGAGAAAAAATTGCCAGAGAAGCAATCTTCAAAGGGAGAAGAGAATATTCAGCAATAGGGAGGTAACTGAGATTGAGAAAAAGAAAAGATTACCAATGCGGCAATCTTCAGAGGGACAAAAGATTACAGATAGATGAGCAAACAAACTAAACAATCGACTAATTTCTCAATGACTAAACTAATGTGCTTTCTCGCCTCTTATAGTTCAATATAAATGATAGTCTTCCAAGTGTTTAGAAGTCCTTCTCACACACATATTCGGCATTAGATTAACATCCGTATCATCAACAAGTGAGCTGACTTTTGTGGTTATCTCCTTTGTTCCCTTATTAGTGGTAGCACTTTCATACAGGGACTTATCAGTGAAGGAGTCTTCAAGCATATTGTCTCTTTCAAGAGAAGTATCATTTTTAGTAGCTGATGCATGGTCAGCTTGTGCCTTCTGAACTGTAATGGAAAACTTGTTATTATCCTTGTCCCAATACCCATGTAAGATTAATCAATCCTTCAATGATGTTCCATTTCCATCCCCTTCAATAATGACCTTGTCCTCAAGGTCATGAGATGTGTACTCCATAAGCATGATGACCACATCTTCCCATGTCGGGTCTCTCATTGTGAGTCCGTCCCATCCGATTTTACACTGTGGTATGAACGCACCGTGATGATGGACCATTCGAACTTGGAAAATTTTGGTGGGCATTAATAGAGGGCCCTTCTCATTCACAATAGAAGGTAATGTCATGAATTGTTGTAACGGTTGTCCATGACATCATTTTAAGAGAGAGACGTGAAAGACATTATGGATGCGAGCATGCGGTTGAAGTTGCAACCTATAAGCAACTGAACCTACTCATTCTGTCACTGAAAAAGACCAAAGAATCGTAACCCAAGTTTTTTATTTCGCTGAAGTGCCACTGATTGTTGCCGGTAAGGTTGGAGTTTCACAAACACCCACTCCCCAACTTGGAACTCAATATCACGTCGATGGCGATCCTTTTAACTCTTAATTGATCTCTCCCATAAACAATTTTTAACGGAGTCATTCCCGTACGTGGATGTATGGTACAAAGTATTGTACCAATACTCAGCCCGAGGCAAGAATTTCAGCCAAGCATTTGGTTTGTCATGAACAAAACACCGTAAGTATTGCTCGAGACATATATTCAAAGCTTTTGTTTGGCCATCAGATTGCAGGTGATACGCGGTGCTCATGGACAGTGTTGTACCTTGTAGTTTAAATAATTCCTTCCAAAAAGAATTCATAAAAACCTTATCCCTGTCACTAACAAATGTAGAGGGCACTCCACGTAATTTAACGACAGTGGAAACGAATAAGGAAGCAACTTGTTTTGCTGTAAAATTGGTTTGTAGATGAGCAAAATGGACATGTTTGTTGAGTCAGTCCATCACTTCCATAATAACTGTATATCCATTTGATGAAGGTAACCCGATGACAAAATCCATAGAAATATCCGTCCAAATTCGTGTCAGAATAGGCAATGGTTGCAGCAAACCTCCCATCCGCATGTTTTCACTATTTGTTTGTTGGCAAATCATACGTTTTTAACATATTGAGCCACATCATTCTACATATCCGACTAATAAAAATTTGCAGTGACTCGAGCCAGCGTACGATCAACCCGGAATGGTCTCCTACTGGAGAGTCATGAAACTCTTTCAAAATCATGGCCTTTATTTCTTTATCTTGTGGAATCACCAATCTCCCATGAAAGAGCAGTAAGCCGTCCAACTCCTTATACCCAGAAATTGTCAAAGAGGCATCACAAAGTTGTTGGAGCATTTTCTTGATCATGTCATCACTTTGAATAGGCTGACAAACTAGAGTCACTAGATCCGAGTGCGGTTCAGAGGCATTAGGCAATGCCTCAACTTGCAAAAAAACACCTCGAAAATGCATCCGCAACCATATTCTCTTTGCCCGGCTTATACTCAACAACAAATGGGAAACCTGTCAATTTAGATAACCATTCCATTTGCTCTGGTGTTTGCGGAATTTGGCTATTGAGACCACGAAGGCTCTTTTGATATGTCCGGATAATAAATTTATGACCCCATAAATATTGCCTCCATTTACAAACTGCTTGAATAATTACGAACATCTCCCGTACGTATATAGACTTACGTTGCATCTTGGGTGACAATTTCATGGAGAAATATGCTAATGGATGACCTTCTTGGCATAACACAGCTCCAATTTCGACACCAGACGCATCCGTTTCAAGCACAAAAGGCAAAGTAAAGTTTGGCAATCTCAAAACAGGAGCACTCATCATGACATGCTTAAGAGTGTCAAATGCTTGTTAAGCAGTTGGAGACCACCGAAACGCATCTTTTTTTAAGAGATCTATTAGCGAGGCTGCTATTCAGGCATAATGTTGAATAAAACGCCGATAATATCATGTCACTCCGAGGAACCCACGAAGTTGGTTCAGTGTTGTAGGCACCGACCAATTTTGAATTGCATCCACCTTTGATGCATCCATTGACACACCTTGGCCTAATACCATATGCCCTAAATACTCCACTGAATTTTTTACCAAAAGTACATTTTGATCGTTTCGCATATAAGGAGTGATCATGCATGGATTGTAGTACTAAGGACAAATGTGTAAGATGGTCAGTCCAATTAGACCTGTAAACGAGAATATCATCAAAAAATACAAGTACAAACATCCTCAAATATTTTCTGAACACCTCGTTCATCAGTGCTTGAAATGAGGCTGGTGCGTTTTCAGTCCGACGAGCCATTCATAATGTTCGGTGTGTGTCCGAAAGGCTGTTTTGTGACGATCTTCTTCCTTGAGTAAGGTTTGGGGTAACCGAATCAAAGTTTTTATTTAGAGAAATACACGGCCCCATGTAGTTCATCAAGTAGCTCATCCACTGTCGGCAGTGGAAATCTATCTTTCACTGTGATAGAATTCAATGCTCAGTAATCGACACAAAAATGCGATGTTCCGTCTTTTTTCTTGATAATAAGACCGGAGATGAGTATGGACTGGTGCTATGTCTGATGAAACCTGCCTGAAGCATTTCGTCCACTATACGCTCCACCTCCGCCTTTTGAATATACGTACGGGTAACGATAAGGTCGGACATGAACAGGTGCTGAATTTGGAAGCACTGGAATAGAGTTGTCATGGTTCCGTGGAGGAGACAATCCACTGGGATTATCAAAAATTGATTCATATTGAAACAATAAGTTACTCAATTTTGAGGGTACTTCTTCATGGTCATTGTTGATAGGTTCGGTTGTGCTCCGCCCCAGGATGGTTTCAATAGTAAAAACAGCAACAATGGAGTCTGACTTGCACAATTGCCTAATGTGGTGGTATTCGGCCTTACACGTCATAGGCCTTGTATTTCCCTTCAAAGTGATTCTGACACTATTGTGAGTAAATTGCATGATTTTAGATTGATAGTCCGTGGGAACAGGGCCTAGTGTTTCCAACCATTGGATTCCCAAAACAACATCCGTACCCACTATTGGAAAGAGAGTCGCCAGAAGGTTGAAATCATGCCCTTGAATTGAGATCGACAAGGCTTCCACCATACCCTCACCGTCCAAGAATTCGCCATTACCAACATGAGCTTCAAAGTCTGGACACGGGGCCATGGGTAGCTTAAGAAAATGTGCCAATCGTGGTTGAATAAAATTGTGTGTGCTACCATTGTCGCAGAGTACTTGCACCTTTAACCCATTGATTTGTCCTGTAAATCCGAGTGTGCTTGGTGATGCCTTACCAGAGAGAGCGAAGAATGAAAAGGTAAGGTCTTGATCGATTGCGGTGGAAATATGTTCTGCGGTTTTATCATTCTCAACAGGAGTGTCAAGTGTTACCGAACTGTTGTCTACGAATTCGATTGACAAGAATTTCGGCTTGTTCGGACAATTATGGGTCGGTGAATATTTATCATTGCAGGTGAAGCACAATCCTTTAGCCCGATGAAAATTGTATTCATCTTGAGACATTTTTAGTGTGGCACCCAGCTGACCTTGTTTTCCCAATTGTGTTGGTGTTGAATTGGTGGGGTTGAAAGAATAGCCGGTGATGGAGTCTTCGGGTTGGACTTGAAATGTGATGGAGAGTGGTTGGGTAATGAATTGACTTCATACAATTTAGCATAATTGACCATGGAGGCCATTATCGCAGGTTTAGCGACTGTGACTAATTTTCTTATATCTGAATGCAACCCGCCTAAAAAAAGCTCATTAATATGCGTTCCGTAAGCCCCTCACATCGGTTAGCTAGTACTAAGAACTGAGTGTTAAAGTCTGATATTGTACCCGATTGCATGAGTTTAAACAAGTTGAGCATTGGATCCTCAAATTCCAACGGACCTTTTTCAAGTTCCATAACTCGCGTGAATGATTTCTAATCATGAAATTGACCGCTCTTACACAAATGTTGGAACTAATCAAGATTGTCTCCTTCCATATGCACGGATGCGAGCAACAATTTTTTAAAATCTGGCGTTCCACAGTACTCAAAATACTCATTCGCTTTGTTAACCCATTGAATCGCATTAGTGCCGTCAAATTTTGGGAAATCAATCCTTTGTTTGGGATGTTGGGGCAGGTTTTGAGGGGCCTTCCATAGTACTCAAAATACCCCTCCTCTTTGTTAATCCATTGGATCGCATTAGTGCGGTCAAATTTTGGGAAATCAATCCTTTGTTTGGGATGTTGGGGCGGGGTTTTGAGGGTTGTGTTGGTAATATGGATATGGAAGCCAAGTTGGTCCTGTGTGGTGTTCATGAAGAGGTGCTGGAGGATGGGGTTGTGGTGGTATAGTAAACTGTGGTATTGGTTGTTGTGTTGATTGGTGAGCTACCGACACAACATTGTTGGTTGTATGTGTGTTTGAGCGTTGCACTTCTTGTACTTGATGAGTGAGTGATTGTATGGTTTGTATTATTACTTCTAGTGTTGGTTGTGTAGTGGTGTTACTAGCAGTATCATGCACTTGAGTGGTTTTTTCATCTAAATGAGCAGCCATGGCAGGAGGGAATGAAAGCACCAATTTGGTACAAGCCTATGATGAAACACAACAATATGAATATTAAGGCACTTATATTCCAACCAAAACTCAAATATCAGTACAAATGAGAAAAGATTGGCAGAGAAGCAATCTTCAAAGGGAGAAGAGAATACTCAGGGAGGTAACTGAAATTGAGAAAAAGAAAAGATTACCAATGCGACAATCTTCGGAGGGACAAAAGATTGCAGATAGATGAGCAAACAAACTAAACGATCGACTAATTTCTCAACGACTAAACTAATGTGCCTTCTCGCCTCTTATAGTTCAATATAACTGATAGTCTTCCAAGTATTTAGAAGTCCTTCTCACACGCATATTCGTCTGTATCATCAACAAGTGAGCTCACTTTTGTGATTATCTCATTTGTTCCCTTATTAGTGGTAGCACTTTCATGTATGGACTTATCAGTGAAGGAGTCTTCAAGCACATGGTCTCTTTCAAGAGAAGTATCATTTGTAGTAGTTGATGCATGGTCAGCTTGTGCCTTCTGAACTGTAATGGCAAACTTGTTATTATCTTGGTCCCAACACCCATGTAAGATTAACCAATCATTCAATGATGTTCCACTATCCTATACTATTTTTTTTGTAACTATTTACTGCCTTGTATATACCTCCACTCATTGCGTCCATCTAACCGTCAGTTAACATACACAATGACCAAAAACCTTTAAATTTTATTTTCTTTATTTTTAAAATCTAAATAATAATAATAACAATAATAATAATATTTATAAAAAAACAAATCTATCTCTCTCTCGCTCTCATTCAAAATAGCAACTTATAGGAGATCATCCATTATAGTCAATGGGAAAGCACATGTCGTCGTACATACCGTCGGAGAAGTAGCTCACCATCTTAAACAGACCACCGACGAAACTCAAACTGCCACCGATCATCCCCACTATCTTGATCAGACCACTGCCACCTCCTTTCATCTTCATCCAACCTCTGCCCTCCATTTTTATGAATATGAAGTTTGGTTAGTTTCATATTTGTATTGGTTCGTTTTTGGTCCATTTTCATTCTCTTTTCCGATATGATCTGTGTTGGTATGATTCATGTATATTTGTTAAGTCAAATTTTCAGTTTTGTTGGCTATAATTTTTGTTAGTTGTTTGGCTGTAGTTTGTTAATTTGTTAGTCAAATGTTAGGGTTTGTGTTGGTTGAACACATTTTTTTTCAAATTGGTTCTTTGGTTTTGTAATTATAAATTTGAGTTCTCAAAATTTGGTATATGAATTTTATTTTCTATAATTTGGCATATGAACAAAATGAATACAAATTATATGAAGTTTTCGGCGAACTTTCATGAACTTGTTCTTAACCAATGAAGAAAAAGGGTAAAATTGTTATTTCAAATTTTTTTGAAGTCATATGTTTTGCACATGATTAGGGGTGTGCAAAAAAACCGCCAAACTGCCACCCGCACCCGCCCGCTTAGCACCCGCACCCGATTAAGCGTTTCACTTAACGGGCCCAAAACTACCCCCCGTTTAGTTAACGGGCGGATGGCGGGCTTGG
>JAYMTF010006648.1:0-10033 GCA_036897485.1 Pelargonium nanum
TTAAAATTAATTTATTTATTAATAGTGGGTCCCATTGGCATGTGTCATTCAATTGGACTATCAATTGTAGAAATTTTAGTGACACGTATTACTAAATTGGGATACCGATTAAAAATTATATATATATATATATTAGATTAGATGTTTGATAGCATATTAGCATCTATAGAGTACTATCATTTCCACTATCCCTTGATATCCTTATAAGGCTTGCTAAATTAGGATGGGCCTTACAATTTGATTATTGTTGCACATAAGCAGGACCAGCCTCAGTACTGTTCCTCTAACCTAACAAGGGAGATTTAAGGTTGCTAAATAAAACCCAAATCAACATTAATACTCATTTGCTTTAACCTAATTCTGAGTTTAACGCACGTATTGTGGGCCTATCCACTAAACCATGTCCAATACATTATTCTCTAAATGCAGACTATTAAACAAAATGGCCCATACTATACTGCCATGCACGCACGCTTAACATTTAACATTAACAAAAGGACCACTTGTTGTAGCTTATAATTGAACCCATAATTCTTGAACTCTCTATGTTTCTATCTATGGTTGGGGATTCAAAACTAATACTAAAATAATTCTCTAATCTCCATTCATTTCTTGATCTTCCTGTTCATGTCTATTCCACTATCTCATCACTCCTAAGTATGGGTTATTAATTTATTAAAAACTGAAAAGAATTTGGGTGGGAACTGGGAAGGAACAAGGAAGGGGACAAGGGAACATACAAATAAAAAACAAAGTACAGCTATGATTTTCCAATAATGCCCTCAAAATCTCATTTTGTCATTTGGCCAAGTGCCACCTAATTTATACTCTTATTCTCCAAAGGATTCCATATTCTATCACTAGTGACCTAATAGTTTGATCAATCCTTTTAACCGAATCATAAATTCCATACAATAAATTAGATTTAATTAAATTATATTTAACTACCATAGATATTCAAATCATCTAAAAAAAAAGGCAAAACTCAAGTTTCCCAGTACTATATAATGTGTAGACAGTTCTAAGAAGCAAAATGTTTGATGAACAGAAGTCTGATTGATTCAGTCAAATTAATCCCAATTTTGACAAACATGTGTAGAACATACCTATAAACTCAACTAGCAATAGCAAAATATATGACCATATATATATAGCGTTAGAAACAACGTAGTCGTTCATCGAAGAAAAATAGCTTCTAAGATAAGAAACTTTTCCAACATATCATATGATATGATATATGATAGTAATATCTATGAATGCTAAGTTTTGCCAATTCATTTAACTCAGTGTGAGTTGTGACATCTCATCTAATCTATTGACATACTAACCTCTTCATATTTTCTACATCACCAACTCCTCTTTTGAATCTCCCAATATTTCCTTCCTCTTCTGGATAATACTAATACATTAAACACTCCTATACTTATTTAATAACTATATACTTATAATTATTGTTCAAAATTACTTAATTGTGTTCTTCTTTTTCGTCTAATTGGGTATAATCGTATTTTAGAGTACTATAAACTTTTTGGGCAATACTTATTTATTTCTAGAACTAATATAACAGTGATGGATCTAAAACTAAATTAATTGGATTTCTTTTTCCGTCTAATTAGGTAGCTAGAAGAAACAGACAGTACTCAAATTCCAACAAGTAAATAAATAATTAAATTCGAGGATTAAAAATTAAAATTACCTGGGGATGCTGAGCTGCACGAATCTCGACCGTTGAAACTGGAACCAACGGTGAGAGATGGGTGACGTGTGATCTCCAAAAGGCAAGGACGGCACATAAATAAATCCAGTGACAAGTGTCGTTAATTCGTTATTGTAAACCTCTGCCCACTCAATCATGTCTCACCCCACATGCTGTTCCCAATATTATAATACCCTACACCCTCTAGCTTCTTCCCTACTCTCCTTCCTCCGCGTACCCCCCACGCGCACCTCCTTCCCCGTCAAAATCAGAAACCGTATCCTGTCCTTTCCGTTTCTTCCTATTCTGGTTTTGGACTCGCTCACCAACGAGTCCGACACGTATCAGAATCATTCAGACCTGACTCTCCTCCTGTCGCCACCTCCATCTCCAGATCTGCTCTACCTCGTCGACCAGATCTTTTTCAGAGTACGTAGTACTGGTTTTTGGTACACAAGGACACTGCTATAGATTTTGTAAAAATGGATTCTGAGCAACGCCGTAAGAGGAAGCGCGTGGTGAGACCTCCCTCCGTCTTCTCCATGAGGTCCTTCGTTTTGTGCTTCCTCGTGTTTCTCTTGCTCTTGACTTTGCTCTCGACCCGCCGGTTCAGATTTCTTCTTAATCCGGCGTCGTTTCGGCCGGTTCTCAGTGTGTCGCTGTCTTCTTCTTCCTCTGCTGTGAATTCGATTCATGATTCGCTTCGACGTAAGTTGCTGCCTCTGAGAGTTGAAGGTCGGGTGATGTTTCCTGACCATTTGCTGCTCCTGGTGTCGAACGGAGTCCGGCGGGACGAGAAATTGGACTGCGTTTACTACAAGTTCCTAAACGAGTCGGACGATAAGGTCCTCGTTGTGGCCGATAAGAGGACCCGGCCGGTGCTATCGGTGGATGAGTAAGACGGCGTTCAGGCGGTGGTGCGATGTCCGCTTCCGCCTGCGAATTACTCGGCCGCCGTGAATCTGCAGAGGCAAAGCGATGCGGCGGACAATAACTGGACGTTGCCGGTGAACCAGACGGTTCCTTCTTGGGACTCGGTGGCGTACGCGGCGGCTCTGGATGGAGACACGGCGGGTGTGTTCGTGAAGGGGTTGAATATGCGGCCGGACAGGGCGTCAGATCCCAGCGATTTTAGCTGTCGTTTCGGGTTGGGGAATTGGGAGAACGACAGAGCGTTTACGTTCAGGACCAAGGCTGTTACGGCAGCGCAGGAGGTTGTGAGGTGTGTGTTGCCGCGTAGTATTAGAATGAACCGGCGCAAGGCACAGGGAATTCGAGTGACTGTCTCTCATGTTCACCGATTGCCTCACAGAGTTCCGGTTCATGTTCCGATCCCTTCTGTGGCCAAAATTGTTGATGCCATTGCCATATCCGATGAGGTGATGATGGAGAAGAAACATGAGCTCTGTGTCTGCACCATGGCTTGGAACCAGGCTGCTTCGCTCAAGGAATGGATTATGTACCACGCCTGGCTTGGCGTGGAGCGCTGGTTTATCTATGATAATAACAGTGACGATGCAATCGAAGAGGTGATCAAGGAGCTGAATTCGGAAAACTACAATGTGAGTAGACATACCTGGCCGTGGATCAAAACTCAAGAAGCCGGGTTCTCTCATTGCACATTGAGGGCTAGGCACGAATGCAACTGGGTTGGATTCATGGATGTTGACGAGTTTTTCTACTTTCCATATCCAACTCCTCAGCACCGCGGGATTGGGGTTCCTGGCCAGAATTCCCTCCGCACCCTGGTTGCCAATTACACATCTTCAACCACTATAGGAGAGCTGAGAACAACCTGCCACAGCTTCGGGCCATCGGGTTTGACATCACCTCCTGCTCAGGGGGTAACTGCAGGATACACTTGCCGGCTGCAGAGGCCGGAGAGGCATAAATCCATTATACGCCCAGATGTTCTTGACCGTACTCTTCTCAATGTGGTGCACCATTTTCGACTAAAGAAAGGGTACAGATACATGAATGTGCCTCAAAGCACTGCTGTAATTAACCACTACAAGTACCAGGTGTGGGAGTCTTTCAGAGCCAAGTTCTACAGAAGAGTTGCAACCTATGTTGTTGACTGGCAGGAGAACCAAAACGAAGGGTCTAGAGATAGGGCACCGGGGCTTGGAACTGAGGCAATTGAACCGCCCAACTGGCCATTACAGTTCTGTGATGTTTGGGACACCGGCCTGAGGGACTTTGTGCTTGCTAACTTGGCTGATCCTGCGACAGGGTTGCTGCCCTGGGAGAGGTCACTTCTGTAACATTTCAGATTGGGATGCTATCATCTACAGCCTGCCCATGTAAAACAAAGCAATCATACGAACAAAACATTCTTTCTTTTTTATTGTTTTCAATTTTTGTATGTGATTTTTTTTTTTTTTGGTTTTTAGACATGCAACCTGATGGGATAGATTTTTACAGGTTCTTATACAATTGTATGTGATTATGCTTACAGAAGAATTCCATTGATTTCAGTTACCATATGCTAAGCAAGCTTCAATACAAGTAGTACATCAGAACTGGCAATTCATAATTCAGTTACCATAAGAGTTGGGCTCTCTACAAATGACATTTATCATCTGTATGCAGGTCAAAAGAAGAAAGCAACTGTATTTTTAGGAAGCATCTATCTTATATCAGTACATATGAAGTAATTAACAAAGTAAGTTGAGGAAAATATTGGTGTGTTCAAGAATAATTACAGATTGAAGAGTAGGTGATGCATTGCATAAACAATGCCTGCTTTTTTAGTCTTCTCTTCTTGTTCTCTGCTTTTCGTTCACCATCTACTCAACATATCAAATAGAAATATAATTCAGAACTCGTAAAATTGAGAATTTTTTTTATTACTATTTTAAGAGACTCACAAATCATAAGCATCGCACTAAAATAATGTCTTAGATTCACAAGGCAAAACATAGAAAACCACTCTAATCGCATTATATTGATTTGAGTGGTGACAACAATAAGGAGAGAAAATGACATATCAAGCACTTAGCATTTATAAAGGGACAAGATAGTCAATGGCATGGATCAACCTTGTGCTACTCCAAAAACAGTGGAGCATAATCAGAACCAGATACTACCCTAACAATTTGAGACCAGGCACAGGCGCATAGTTAGGCTCTAATACCTTATATCTGTTACTTTTCTTCTTAATTGTGGGAAATGCTGCATTTAGATCCATCATATCCAATCTATACATATACCACCCTATTAGCCATAAAAAATGTGTAAATACTTCAATTATTCAAATGTTAGTTTCCAACACTAAACACTGTAACCTGGCATCAGTGATGTATGTTACAAGCTAGTAACAGCAAACAACTTTGACATTTAATCTGTCTCGAGGAAGTGTCACGACAAGGACATATATTTGTATACTAAAATGCCAAATAAAAGACAAACAGACATGTCAACTAAGATGCTGCCATTTTATCTTCATTTTCTATTCAGCTTGAGTTAATATGTCCTAATCCTTGTAATCTTGTATTCAGTAAGCTTTCAGTAAAATTCAAAATTATGATACTTTTTTCTTGGTCCTCTACTTGTTAAGGTTGACACCTGTTGAGAACAGGTCATTAAGCAACCTTGAGTCGTAAATCGTAATCAAACAATCACCCTTAATAGCATCACCCAACTATTTTTGTCACTTGCCTATTTATTATCAGCATTCAACACGTGTGATTCCCAAAACTTCTTAAAATCTTACTCATCAACAAATTAACAGCCAACTAGAGAGATACTTGAAGGGAGGGGATGGTTGGGATAACTGTCTTCTAACAGAGAGGAACATTTTGTCCGAAGATTTAAACTGCTTCAGTCAAGTGTTAACTGCACATATCAACTGATCTTTACTTCACATTCACACAAACACGCATAAAAACAATGGCAAACAATGTTTTCCATGATAAGACATATTTCCAAGTTAAAACGCACCTAATGCCTTACGGTTTGAAAGCTCCCTACAGAAACATAGAGATATTTAAAAATACTCAAATGCAAAATATACAGTAAAGGAAATACCTGACTTCATGGTAACAAAGTGCATTTTTGATACAGTACCAACTAGGTTGTTATGGTTACTACCCTTCAGACTCAATCTTGCACTGTCAGTTTGACATTATTCACACAATTTGCTAGAGTTGCATCAAGCTTCTCTCCAATTATTGTAATCCATGCCTGAAATAATAGCAATGCATACTCAATTAACTGCCAAAACACAAACACGTAAATCTATGTTGACCACAGACCATAACGGTTAAATTGCAGTTTAATCCATTGATGATAAGTAATTGAAGTTTCTAATTTTCCATAATGAATGTGATTATCAAATGAATTGGAAAAAACTAGAATAGGATCCATTACAGTGTTCATCCAACTTTAGTCTAGAGGAACCTAAAATTGATCCACAATGGCATAAAGAAGTCGAAGGCAGGCAGGTAATTCCTCATAGGAAATAGAGCCTTAAAAGGTGAAAATAAGGTTTAAGAGTATCGTGCAATGAGACACTTAAACAGGATCAACTGAAATATGTTTATCCAACAGAGAGGACCTAGAGTCCCAGATCACCTTATTCCCAGCTAGTTGATAAATAACAATACACAGAACTACACTTCAGATCTTCATTTAAAAGCTATTTGATTCAGATTCCAAAAAAATAATGATTTATTACCTACGAAGCATCAACATTGTATCACAAGGAGCTATAATGCGTCTCGGTTAAAGTGAAACTAAAAATGATCAATAATATTTTGGTTCAAGACAAAGCAGTCTCACAACATAATTTTCAGGAGTTTCATCAAAACATATAGAATTATTAGAAAGCATAAAATTTAAATGTCAAAATAAGATGACCTGGTCAGAAGACGTGAACCCTCTAATTGTGTCACCACCAATTATTGCAAGTCCTTTCTCCCCCACTGGCTGTAATATTACTGCCTAGCAAAATGATAGTTATATCATCATTTCATTGAATATGGACACTTGGACAGTCTTTAAAATGTTACATTTGTATTATATAACTGAAATTTAACAGGGAGAGATTACATAATATAAATACTAGACTATCATATAAAATAGATTTTTCTAATGTTTCTAGACCTCTGAGTACCCCTGGGTTATTCAGTAAATGGTGTCCCTTGGCTCCTTTCATTTGTGAATGTCTGCATTAAGAGAATATTAACGACCCATTTTAATTTTCTATTTGGCAGTACTTAAATCTCTATGTGGAAAGAGTTCCCCTTGCATGGGAACTTTTTATAAAGTTGGATAATACTACCAATAGAGCGATAGGATCGGCTCCTACAACTCTTTATTCCTAACAAGAAAAAGTCCACCCAGAATAAATGAATTTTTCTCTTTACTTCTTCAAGATTCTTTACAGGCCAACCATATAGCTTGTGAGATGTATTTCTTCCAGATTTCAAACTATGATCTTCAAAATTCTAAAGACTTAAGCACCTGAATCTCTATTTACACCTCACATGCATTCCAAGTTCTTTAATGACATCACATTTTACCCCAAGAATAAATACAAGTAGATATTGTAATATTCAATTAGGCTTTAATGTCCTTATCAACTTTCTTATTGGTGATGGTAAAAACAACATATTACAGTATTTCAAAAAAATTGAAAACAAAGTTTCCAGCAATAGCAATGGGCATTTGCTGATAAAAAAACAAGGATGGGCATTTGTCATGGTTGTTCCTGTTCCTAAGAATTCAAAAAATAAATAATAAATAATAAAATAAATAAATAAATAAATAAAACTGGCAGGTCTACTAGAAAATGTATTTCAATTTCTAGATTGTTGACTTGAGGTAAAAATGTATAAACAGAAGAGAATAGCAAACATCATTTCACCCATGTATGAGAGATAAGACATGAAATGTAGGTTAGAAGTGAATTAGCATATCTTGGTTTGATGAGAAACCAGCACCACACCTGCGTATTAGAAGGCAGAAATGGCAACTCAGACTTCCCAGGATAAAGAGAGAGGTTGGCCAAGTAGCTCTCTAGAGGGACAGAAAATGGGTGAGCGTTTTCTTAAGATCATGACATAATTGAGCAGTTGAAACTAGATTAGATGATGCCCTCATAATCACTTACGTTTTCCAGATTTAAGAGCACCTAGATAAAGTGATCCTTGCATCAAATTATGGGTGTCGACAGTCATAACTTTGCTGTCATCGGTGGAAGATTCAGCTGCAAAACCAATTTGAAGGATACAACGGCTATCATAAACAATAACTAGAGATCTGCAGCATGTCACATCTGACAAAGTCTCCCACACCCTGAGAATATGCATTGGCAAACAATGATTAACCAAGTACACCAAAAAAAAAATAGTAACTACTAGTCACACTACTTCCCTTTACATTCAATTGCTTCAGAGAAACATACATAAAAAATATCAAATACCAAGGGCACTATTACTATAGGATACAGTTCAATTAAACTATCAATTATACAACTCAAACTAGGTGAAAATCAAAGACGACAAAACTCTAATCCAAATCTGAAGAATTAGACCACTTTGAATATAAATGATTCAGTTAAATGCGTCATTTCTTTCTGGTGAACGGTCTGAATTATTGCATTGAAATTATTCATTTGGTAAACATCCATGCCGTTCGCATTTTGCAATGTTTCAAGTGGCATCTAAAATAGTAAATAGTACAATGCCGTAGACACAGAAATAACTTTTGGCCATAGTAAGAAAATTCATACAGCGGATACTTACCATATTAGCTCAGAAACAACAGGATCAGGAAGACTAGAATATATCTTGCGGCATTCAATCCCTTGAGGACTAACCTGTAGTAAAAATATGAAAAAGACATAATGAACAGTTGGGAATGAATTTAGAATTATATCCACTGGATCAGAACAGCATAAGAGATAACAGGAGCAAATTACTTACCGGAGATATAGACTTCGGTCGAATTGATAGCCAAACCAGACCAGCTAGAATATTGGTAACTGCCAACCCAAGTGTTAATAGGTCCGCTCTTGACTGTGAACTGTGAAATACATAGATCTCACGTAATGTAAACCAAATGAACAGTTTTCATCTCTTACTAGTTGCACAGAAAACTTAAACAAGCATGAAGTTGACTTCACTGGAAGAGAATGATGAACATGTTCCGCTATATATATATAGAGAGAGAGAATAAAGAATATAAGCCTTATAATTTTTGGCTTAGCCTAAGCCAAGCCAATGAGATATTGCCACCTCATTAAAATCACTTGTACCCACCCAAGTGAATTTATGGGAGCGGTGCGACCCGCTGGATTCAAGTTATTTTAATGAGGTGTCATCACCTCATTAGTGTCTTAGCCTAAGCCAAAAACTAATTGGCTTAGATTCCTCAATCTCTAACCAAAGTCAGCATTATCAGTAAAACTAATATCTTTCCTAAAGAAAAGGCAATTGCTTGCCGCTTAAACTAAAATATTTCCTAAGCTTTAGCATTCTCCACTCCCCAATGAAGCATACTTTCTATACCTCAATCTATCAAGAATGAGACGAAAAGAAAACAACATATACAATATAATGCTATGTCTGCAAAACAAACACACTTGTACATATTCGCAGCGCAGACATATAGCAGTATAACATGGCCTTCGGACCCAACATATACTCAAAGATGTTTCAAGGACTTGGGAATTTTTAAATGAAAATCAAATCCATAAACATTACTTTTGCCCTATTATATAATCCATCTTCTGCAACTTTAATGGTCCGTTCAACTAAAATATAGAAGGAAACAAAACACAGATAAATTAAACAAGAACTTCAAACTTTTTCATGCTCAGGCTCCATTTGAAAACTCAACAAAACCAAGCAGTTCCAAAGCAACTAAATTATTTGATAAATAGATGTTTGTTGCCCTATGATTTGCTATGGTTCATTTCAATTAGTTATTGCCAACTAAAATAAAGGGAAAAACCATAATGCAATGGCAATTTAATTCTATCATTCACAAATCAGTTACAAATAGAGCATCACTATAACTATAACTCATATACCAGCATTAGCCTTAAAACTCAAGGCTCAAGCTACTCAAAACACAATTCAATTACAATTATGGTGTGTTTGGGAACCAACATTTGATTTGAAATGTTGGATTTGAGCCAAATGAAGTGTTTGGGAACTCCAAGAATTTGGATTTGGATTTGAGTAAAATCCAATAGCATTGAAAACATGCTTATAACATGAGATTTTAAATGACAGCGATAACCTTGTCTTTTGAAATTGTATGATTTCCAAACATTATATTTGTATTTGAAATATAACATTTCAAATCCAAAATTTCAAATGATGAATT
>JAYMTF010006649.1:0-10032 GCA_036897485.1 Pelargonium nanum
CTCACTTAAACTATGGAACCCTAGTTCCTAGCTCTCCAAATGAGAGTACCTGTCCGCTTCCAACTCTATCGAACCATTTATTTTTGGATGGGCCTATTTCAAAATTTTGTTTATAATTGTCATTAAATAATAAAAAAAGAAATTAACTCAGTCATGTTTGTTCATGGTTCACAAAAGCGGCGAACCTCCATTTACAATAATAAAGTCGCCGTCACACGGGAACTTTACCCATATTTTCAATAGACACTCATCAATCCATTTTCTTAATTTTCTTCTACACCCCAATATCTCTCTCTCTGTCCTTAACCAACCTTTCGTTGCTTCGATTTTGTTGATTCCCGATTTAGGGCAAACCAACTCGCTATTTCACTCGGAGCCGAAGATCTTCGTCTTCCTCTGATCTGCTTCTCAGGTACTGTTTCTTCACGTTTCGAGTTGATTTGACTCGTCTACGAGTTTCATTTTTCCAGAAAATTTCTCACTCCATTTCCACTGTTGCATTCTGTCACTGCTCTTCGTTTTGTGATTTATATGGTTTTTCATGTTTATATATCTCAATTCCGGAGTTAATGTCTTGATTACATTGCTCAAGAAGATTGCGAAGTTGATTATGAATTTTTTTTCTCTGGTTCTCGTTTTATTTTCGCCGAGAAAGTGTGGGAAATTGAACCAAAATTCTCATTATCTTTGTCTCACCAACCTAACGGGAGGTTTAGAACTTTAGATAGTTAATTTCTCTGCTCGGCATTACTCTGAGTTGCTGCATTGCATTGCTGAGGGATTTTGTCTTGTGTGGAAATGATGCTCATGCATATAGGTAGGATCAGAAGTTGTATTAAAACTGAGTACATACTTAGCTGATTAACTTATGATTTTAGTTGATGTTACATGCTCTACTTTGTTATTGCTCCCTCCGTCCCAAAATGAGTGTCTCGGTTTCCATTTTTCTCTTAGTTAGTAAGATATATTTACTTTTGTTTGTATTCTCATGATCATGTGCTGTACTCCATCTCTCGTCCCACCAAAATGAGAGTCTTAATTTTTATTTTGAGAACAATTTAGAATGTGTTAGTTAGTGTTTGTACATTTTCTTTTGTAACTCTATTGTAACAAACTTAGGTGATACTAACTAGATTGTTAAGAGAGAAACTATTGGTAATTCATACATAACTAATTTCCTGATAAAAAAGAAGAGAAAAGTCGTTTTGGGACAAAAATGCTAGAGAACACCGGTCACTCTTTCTAGGATGGAGGAAGTATATCTTAGTTTATCTTATTGGATTGTGGTTCACTTCTGCATTTTCTTCTCCATACAAATACTCCCCCAGATTGTTCTTGAAACTGTTTAGACAACATTAGGATAGGCAACTATTGGTCTAAACAAGTCACAAAGCTGAAAGAGTATATGAGCTAAATGAACATAATTTTGTAATATTTATTGCACTCCTTCACTCCCAAACTGAATGTCCACTTTTCTATTTCTATAAAGATTGAGGATGAGTTAGTTAAAGTTAGATTTTACCCCTTAGCAATTGTTGTAACAAACTCAAGATGTTTTACCTATCATATCTTAGGGATATTGTTGGTAATTCATGCATAACTACCTCGCCAAAGTAGAAAGTGCACTCATTTTGGGACAATTTTTTAGAGAAAGTTGACACTCATTTTGTGGTGGAGGGAGTATATGCCGTTAGTCTTTGAATTCAGAGAGGATCAATTTTGTAATTGAAAGTATGTATTGACAAAGAGAAAAAAAATATTATGGTGGGGTTTGTTCATGTATTTTATCTTAATGAATTTGGCTGTCTGCTTACTTCTGCCTCTTTTCATGTCTGGATAAATCTCTTACAATCACGCTATCCCCTTTCAGGCTATAGGTTGAATATTCGAGACAAAGCTTTTTCGAATTTGCATTTTTTTATCAATTGATTCTCAAGACAAGGAGAAGCTGCTTCTCAGCAAGGAATGATTTTTTGCATGATCTCTTGATTCATCTGCAATGTCGGGGTTATTAAATGTATTGTCTATCACCTATGTGTAATTTATTCCAATGAGCAACAATCTCAAAATTTAACTTCTTGACATTTCTTTATTGTCATGATTAGTTATTTTCTTGTATTTACATGATGTGTTCAAACATTCAGTGCTTTGGACTATCCATTAGATTTGAAGTTTTTGTTTTTTCCCTTGCCCTAATGGAAAGTGATTCTGTATGGTGCAAGCAGTTTTTCCATAGTAGATATACTTTATGTTTGGTTATAATAAATTTCCGAGGGTCTTATTATTATCATCACTGAATAATTGGAATACGGTGTTATCTTATTATTTTCAATTTGTTTATAATGTGGAACGTGTTCATACTATTGATGCTTAGTCCATATATGTAGATTTTTGGGTACATCACCATGCAGCATTTTTTGTAAGCGTTTGTTCCGTGTAAGTGGGTTTATATTAATAGTGAACAGGAATACGATGTTGATATGGTGTACTGATTACTCTGAAAATATCTTGTGCTTGAAATTATTGTAAACTAGATTTTAATTGCAGTCCTTCAAATTGAAAAGCACTTCTCTACATACTAGGAATCATGTTGAAATTATGATAAATTTTGGAAATGGATTTGTTATGCAATCAACATTCAGTTGTTTCTTTTGGTTAATGTTTGTGTTTTGTGTTTTGGTCGTATAATTACTGCTATTGTTTTTGGGAGTCTGGTTGTCTGCTTATTATGAAATGTGACGTAATTTCTTTTTGCAGTCGTCTGTCAACGGGTCAACATCAAATCTTCCGGACAGCTCTGGGCGTTCTTTTGCTACTTCTTTCTCGGGGCAGTCTGGCGCGGCCTCTCCTGTTTTTCATCACAGTGGTGGGTAATTGTTGCTGGAGTTTCACAAATACATATTTGTGATAATTAATGCATAAAAGTTTTATTTTCAGGTAACATCCCAGGAATGCACAACATTCATGGGAATTTTAATGTCCCCAACATGACAGGTACTCTGTCATCGAGAAACTCCACAATGAACAATGTTCCTTCAGGTGGAGTGCAACAACCTACTGGAAGCCTTTCTAGTGGTCGATTTGCATCAAATAATCTCCCTGTAGCTCTTTCCCAGGTAGTTATAATATTCACATCATGTTTGTAGTTTGAGAAGACTGACTGCAGCTCAAGAGCTTAATCTTTTCTGTCACTCTCTCTCACTTTTGTTTACTCCTAGTTCTATAATATGTCAGTTTTTTTGTTAATTTATTTTGCAGTTATCTCATGGAAGCTCCCATGGACATTCAGGAGTTACAAATAGAGGAAGTATAAGTGTTGTAGGAAATCCTGGATTTAGTAGTAGCACAAATGGAGTTGGGGGTTCAATTCCTGGGATTCTCCCTACCTCAGCCGCAATTGGTAACCGAAATGCTGTTCCAGGTTTGGGTGGTGTATCCCAAATTCTGGGTAATGCAGGTTCTCGAATCACAAGCTCTATGGGAAATATGGTTGGTGGGGGTAACATTGGAAGGAGCATAAGCTCAGGGGGAGGGTTGTCTATGCCAGGTATTGCTTCTCGTTTGAATTTATCCGGGAATGGTGGATCTGGAAGTTTAAGTGTTCAAGGACAAAATCGATTGATGAGTGGTGTGCTTCCTCAAGGTACAATATGCTCTTTTGGTACCTATATATGTATGTATTTCATTTCTGACTATTTTTACTAGTTGAATATTTTCTACTATTACGGTATTACAAGACAATATAATTATTGATTTGTTTGAGCAATTGTTTGAGATTGAGTTTGCATTATTTAGAGTAGAATATGGTAAATGTGCATAGTTACCTAGAACAGCGGAAATGGGAATGCAGAATGTTATTGTTAGGTGTCGCGGAACGTGGTGTGTTAGGGGTAGGCTTATTCCGAACATTTAATTCAGAACGAAAGCATTTATTTGGAATGTGGAATGCTTAATGCAGAGCAAAATAACACTATTATAGAATAGAACATTATTAATTATTAACTAAGTATAATAGTTAATTGTTTAAATTTTTATAAAAAAATGTTAACTAGGTAAGCAATTAATTCTCTAAATGATATAAAAATGAAAAATAAATTGTATTTATAATAATAAAATATATTATTGTGTATTCTTCTAGAAACAACATAACCGAGTAACCCTAAATCTAAAACACACTGCGGCTCGCAGCATATAAAAGAGCCACATCTTTCATTTTCCTTCCAAGCGCCGTTTCATCCTCTTCCTCAAGCAGTGGATCGTCTTCCTAGATCTTATCAGACAATGAAGGTAAGTTCTTTTCATCCTCCTGGATCACCGACTATAGCGTTTTGGATCGCCATTCTGCGATCAGGAATGAACGTTCCGGAACGCGAATCGCTCCCTAAGGACCGATCTGTGGTTACTAACTAAGATTGGGAGTGTTAATAACTTAGTAGATAATTCTGTTTACGTTGGTTGAAGTTTGGAAATTTATTGAGAAGCAAAACAAGGATATATGTATACACATTCTATTTAAGAGTTAGATTAGTTTTATTGTTGGGAATGCTAATATTTTGCCTCTTTCCATATAACTCAACTCATACCTATGTGGTACATGTATGAAGCACCGATTCGCCGTTTTTGCGACGTATCGCGTCGGGTACGAATGGTCAAATTCTCTTTTATCATTTCAAAATAATATTGAATATAAATAACATAGAAATGGTTATACTTCTTTTTTTTTTTCTTTTTTTTTTAATTTGAACTACTGCTGTTAATGTTTTGTAATTACTAATAACATAGAATGTTGAAGATAAAGTTGATTGCAACTATTATTGTATTTAGTTTGTAATGAAGACAATCTTGATTTCTATATGACATGTTTGTCATTAAATTTAACTTTCTATAGTTGGAAATTATAAGTTCATATGATTTGTTGCATATAAAATGTATATTTTTAATTAAAAACTTAAGTGGCCGATTTCTATATATCTTTTTTTATTATAAAAAATAACGAATCATGCTTCCGCGTACAAATTAATGCTTCATTGATTGTTAGATGCTCTTATGATTTAGAACTTTTTTCCACATCATGAGCCATGTGTTCTCTTAGTTCTCTGATAGAGCTGTTGGTTATATATAATTCAAAGTCCATAGAAGTTACTATATAACTTTTTGGTTTCCAGATAATCCTAGTTTTTTTTATATGAATGTTTGAATGCTAACATTGTATCATCTTACAGTGTGCAATACTTAATTTAGGAATATGATGTTCTCTTATGTTATCATTGCTTGCATCATATTTGTGTCTATGTTGTTGATTAACATTATATGTATTCTCATAGAAAGTTATCATTATTGGTATTGAATTGTTTCTTTTTATATCATACTTGTAAGATATATTTGTTTAATGGCACTTGTTGGGCTCAGGATCTCCGCAGGTATTGTCTATGTTAGGAAGTTCCTATCCTGCTGGGGCCCCACTTTCTCAAAACCACATCCAAGCTGTTAACAATCTAAGTAATATGGGAATGTTGAATGATGCAAACTCCAATGACAGCTCTCCTTTTGACATTAATAATGATTTCCCTCAGTTGACAAGTCGTCCTAGTTCTGCTGGTGGGCCTCAAGGACAACTGGGTAATATAATAAATATCTTTGAACTTTGCTTTATGAGAATTCTTTTCTTCCATTGTCTCATTAGTTGGGAATGTAATTCAAAGAACAAATTTTCAGGTTCACTTCGAAAGCAAGGTCTTGGTCCCATTGCTCAACAAAACCAAGAGTTCAGCATCCAAAATGAAGATTTTCCAGCTTTACCGGGGCCAGGATTTAAAGGTGTGTGCATGTCTACAAACTCACCTAGATTATGTATTTCATGTCAATTACTAGCTGTTCATTGTTCATACAAGGCTCCATGCTGATTTGTTTGGAAATTCTCGTTTATTTGGAAAATGTCTTCTTCTGTAGTTGATTGGGGAATATTTAAGATACGAAATGTTGGTTTTGAAATTTATGTACCTTTATAGTATCAAGCAATGAGTAATGGTTTGAATTTATAGTTTATGCTGACATATCACTTATGGCTCATGGATACTCTATGTTTGACATTTGAGCTGTTATCCAGTTGTAACCCAACCCCCACGCGGGTTACAAAGATAATTTATAAGCTTATTAATGGGATACCCCTCCCAGTTAGCCCAGAGGGGAGGGTGAATGCGTTCATCTGGTGGGTGTACTGGTTGGGGTATGAATCATCCTTGGATTTGACTGGTGATCAAACAAGGAAGAGGGGGTCGTTGCACCATGGTGGTGAGTTGCTATGATAGCCTATCTGGGGGTAGATCCACATGGGTCCCACATCATTTAGAAAAGAAAAATATTAGTGGAATATAACATATCTCAAGAGTTGAGAGTTATATGCTAGCCAACTGTAGCATCAAGTAACATATAATGCTAACTATAGTGCTATTTTTTCTATCTGGTGTCCCCAAAATAGCCACAATGAATCCTGATTTAGCTCATTTGTTTTATAATTCATAGCACTTATGATTATTTTTAAACTTGTTTACGGTGAGCACCCATTTGACATCTGAGCTGCCTGTTTATAATTCTATGCTGTGCAGTGAATACTGTGTTTTGATGAAACAAAAAGGCGCCTGTAAGTTGGATGAATTGTAGCATTCCTGATGTGTTGTTGACCATATTTCTGTTATCTATTTTAGGTGGAAATGGTGACTATAGCATGGATATTCATCAAAAAGAGCAGCTTCACGACAATGCTATGTCAATGATGCAATCCCAGCACTTCTCTGTGAGACTACCTTTTTATAGATATATCAACCAAAAATTTGTTTAATTTGCGTAATTACGAGTTATTCTTATATATTTCATATGCTTCAATGTGCAGATGGGGAGATCTGCTGGATTTAACTTGGCGGGAACATATTCCTCTCATCGGCAACAGCAGCAACAACATTCTCCATCTGTCAGTAGTGGTGCTTCGTTTTCACCTGTCAATAATCAGGATCTTCTCCATCTACATGGCTCAGATATCTTCCAATCTTCACAATCGTCTTATCATTCACAGGTATGGAAATTGGGCGTGTTATTGGTTGTATCAAATGGTAGCTGGCATTTGTATCAACCACGAGTATGCAATTTTGTTTTCTTAATATGGGTCTTGAAAGCACTAATATGTCTCTTAGAATGTAGTTACTGTGTGCAACTAGTTTGTTTTTGTAATAAAGTGAAGTTACATCAATAATTATTTATATTCTCATCTCATGTCAAATGTGATGAGATTTATGGCTATTGGCTTATATTCTGCTGAAAGATTAATGATGTTATCTTTTTTCTCATTTAGATTCATTTTGTATGTCATTTTCGTCTTAAGAAATGAATTCAAGCACTCTAATTATTGCACCTCTGGTTTTGGTTCAGACTAGCGGGCCACCTGGCATTGGATTGAGGCCTCTAAATTCTCCAAACACAGTTACCAATATGGGTTCATATGATCAACTAATCCAGCAGTATCAACACCAGAACCAATCCCAGTTCCGCCTGCAACAAATGTCGTCTGCACATCAATCGTATAGGGATACTGGCATGAAACCTGTCCAGGCAGCTCAGTCTGCTCCAGACCCATTCGGCTTGCTTGGTTTGCTGAGTGTCATAAGAATGAGTGATCCTGATCTCACTTCTCTTGCACTTGGAATTGATCTGACAACACTCGGGTTAAATTTGAATTCAGCTGAAAATCTCCACAAGACATTTGGTTCTCCATGGTCTGACGAGCCAGCTAAGGGTGACCCTGAGTTTACTGTGCCACAATGTTATTATGCAAAACAACCGCCTGCTCTTCATGTAAGATGCTGTATTTTCTTTATTTAATTATTTTATTGTTGTTTTATTTCCGGTGTCTATTAATTAGTTGTTTCCAAGTCTGATCTCTCTTTTGGATGGCTGCAGCAAGGGTACTATTCAAAGTTCACTGTGGAAACATTGTTCTATATATTTTACAGGTGTGTGTGCTTGTTGGGTCTCTGTTGCTCTCTTGTTGCTATCCATAAATTTTAAGATGTTAAAACTCATATATCTCTTATATGTGAAATTTGCAGCATGCCAAAAGACGAAGCTCAATTATGTGCTGCAAATGAACTGTATGTTCTTGGATCCGGATGAACTAAGTTTCATTGTTATTATAACATCCCGATTTTCTTTTCTGCAAAAACCAGTTTACTTCAAGTACTGTTTGATTTTTTATTTATTTAAAAACCCATGTTTATTTGTTTTGTTTGCAGTTACAATAGGGGCTGGTTCTATCACAAAGAGCTTCGAACGTGGTTGATAAGAGTCCCCAACGTGGAGCCACTTGTGAAGACAAACACATATGAAAGAGGATCTTATCACTGTTTCGATCCAAACATGTTTGAAATAATCCGCAAGGTATGTGCTGATTTCATTTACACAACTCTTGGCAATTTGCATCCTAAATTTTAGCCTCCTTAATGCAAGTATGATTATGGGTGCAGGATAACTTCGTCGTCCATTACGACATGTTGGAAAAGAGACCTGCTTTGCCTCAGCACTAACATTGTCCATTTACAATGTAAAGTTGTAGCGTATCGGAACCTTTTCAAGCAGTAGGTGAGTTGGCGCCATTAATCTTCTTTCAAATTGGCAATTGTAACCAATAGCTGTATTGAGCCTGTTGTGGTAATCCATTTCATTCTATCATTCATGTGAATATATAATGCACATAAATGATTCAGCTTCTGGACTTTTAGTAGCTGGGTTTATACCTAATATGAACTTTGAGCCGTCAAGTAATGGAAAGAAACTATAAACTTTTCTGTTAAACTTCATATCAATATCTTGAGAAATGGATTCCAATTGATCGAAATGCATGATTATATGGTTTTCATATAGAAGTAATGAATTATCTTGGTTACTTTGTTTATAATGTATGGCTGAGCTAGGCACACAGGTTCACAGGTCTCTCTAGCCTCTGTTTTGTGGAGCCTGTATTGTTTTGGCTGGTGAATTTCGGAGAATTTAAATAGGCTATGCTTTGGTGTGTTTCTGATGATCTGTTTGTGTATTTAAACTAACTAGTCCCAACAAATTTCTGGATAATTACCGTCTAGTTCATTTCACTATGCATAACTATCTATCGTTTTTGTAGATAGTAATAATAAAAAGGGATAATTACACATACCACCCCTCAACTATACACCTTTTAACCCTGACTACCCTCAAATATTGAAACTAACTACTGGCTACCCTAAAGTATGCCAAACTTTTTTCCATCCAAAATTTTTGTTATATTTAACGGAATTTCTACAAATCAGGTCATGTGCACAACACATGACAATTTTTTTTTTAAATTCCCAAAATATCCTTCACTTTATTATCTTCTTCATCAAGAACATGTTCATCATGCTTCGCCGGAAACTTCAAAGTTTCGCCGGAAACTTCAAAGTTTCGCCGGAAACTTCAAAGTTTTGCCGGAAACTTATAAAACTCATCAGAAACACCATAAAATCGCCGGAATCATTAAAAATTTGTCGGAAAACAAACAATTTAACCAAACCCAATACTCTAATCTCCAAAAAATAAATTTAACTATACTATCAATTAATTGAACCGATGGAATTAATTAAACCAAATTTTAATTAATTGAACCAATTTTACATTTTAAAAAAATTGCTGGACAGAGTTAGCGGAGGCTCAGTCGCCGGAGGGAGGTCGCGGTCGCCGGAGGAGGTCGCTGGAGAGAGTTGCCGGAGGGAGGTTGCTGGCGAGATGACGTCGTTCCAGAGGCCGAGCACGTCCAGATCTGGTCTAATATCCGGCGAGCACGGGTGAATCGCGAGGCGTCCACGGCGAGGCGTCCACGGCTTGGTCGTCCTTCCTCCGACGATCTGCAACGCCAGATCTGGACGAAGCTCTCGATCAGACCAGATCTGGAGCACGGCTGGAGCGAGAGATGGCCGTGCATCGATCCTCTCCACGTCGCCGCCGCCGCATCGATCCTTGTAGATCTGGAGC
>JAYMTF010006650.1:0-10032 GCA_036897485.1 Pelargonium nanum
AACTCTTCTGGATTGATACCACTTTATGTTTTCTTTTGGATAGTTTGCGTTATGTCTTTTAGTTGTTTTGCATTCTTAGTTTGGCTAGATTTGGTTTTTTATGTTATGTATTTAGTTCTGATTTGTAAGCCTTCTTGGCATTTTATGACTTAATATGAAGTATTAGCATTACCCTTCAAAAAAAATTACATAATCTATGGAGCAAGAATCTCTTATTGGATGTTACTTTATTGACTCGGTTTCAGAACTTTCTGTAACTTTGTTGTTTTTTTTCTCATAATTAACTGTTTCGAGTTTGGTAAATGTAGAATAGTTTTAATGTTAGACAATTAACGAGTTGATTTTTGAATTATAGATTCTAAGTTTACACAATTTATTTCTTAATTAGTCTTTGGTTGCTCTGACTTCAAACATGTTTTTGAAGATTTTAGTCACATGTGAACCCTCTTAAATTTTAAGGAAGTACAAAATATATAATATGATTATTAAATTGAAATAGTATTTTAAATGATTTACATTATTATAATTTATATATTTATTTAAGGTCTATCTCCCTTTCTCTCTGAAAATTCTAACCGCCTTCTCTAGTTCTTCATCTACAAATTTTATTTGAACCGCCGCCGGTCTTTTTTGATCAACAGTGGTTCAATCTTCTCTTATTGAATAAATTCAGATCCTTCTGAAGAAAAAGCGGGTTTTCTTATCAGGACAGTGAGTTTTGGATTTCTTGTCATGCGAGCAAGTTTAGATTTCTTGTCATGAGGGCAAGTTTGGGTTTTTTAGTTGCTTTGTGTTGAGTGTTGTGCAGCGGTGGCTATCTCCAGTCGGGAGGTGGAGGCAATTGTTAACGTCACAGTGGAATTCGAGTCGGAGGAGTAGCTCACTTGATTCAGATCGAAGGGGAAGCTTCCAGTGCCAGTGCCTTTGATTTAGCTTTCAGCGACATCCAACTCATCCCGGGTAGGTTTATTGGTTTTTTTTCTATTAATGAATCTGTGATTTTGTGACTCGAGCACTTGCTCAGTCTGCGATTTCTATGTCAGACTTCGATAATTGGATTGGCTTTCGGGTCCCTTTAGTGATTGTAACTCTCTTGGATGCGATAAAATTATTTTCTTTTTGAGCTCAAAATTTATTTATTTTAAAAAAATGAATTAGAAGGTTAAATATAATTACTTCTCTGTCTCCATTCTCGAAATGAGTGTGATATTTTGTATTTTTGTGATTTTTTTTCTAAAAAATTCATTAGTGTCGTTTATTTACACTCATATACTTATAGATACATGTTCCAACAAACTCTAATAATACTAGCAGTCTTATTCATTCATAAATAATTTTATATAAGAAAAAAACACTGATTTTGAGATATAACTTCAAGATAAACAGAATACTCACAATTTGAACTTAATTTTGTGATCCAAGGTAAACAAAACTGTGAACATATTTTTGTTTATGAAAAATAGCAACATTAATTACACAAGAACTAAACTTAAATAGGACAACTCCACAAGCAAGCTTCTAGATGGTGAACAACGTGAGATCATTTGACTAGAAAATAAAATAAAACTACTCCATCTAGAAAGTACAGTGTTAAGACCATGATGTCCTCTTGCTGCTTTTCTAGATGACTTGAGCAACAAGCACAGTCAAATCTTCTCATTTTTCTATTTCTTGCTTCTACTACCAAGAAAAATAAACATTCTTCTCTCATCAAGAAAATACAAATACTACTATATATCATCTAGAAGCCACCTTAAAAATAAAACCTCAAACAACACAACACAACAGATCCTCACTGTTTCTCTCAACTTTCTTGACCCATTATTTACATATATACACACACACATATATATACATACCCTACATTCAATCTTCTCCAACACTTGCTACACTTTTGATCCTTTAGTCTCTCCTACATTACTACCAATCATCTCTGCAACAATGGCTATTGCCAGAATTTTTTTCTCAGAAGACCCACAAGAAGAAAACAGAGGAGGCTGTATGGATGAAGCTGATGAAGCACAAGAAACACTCTCCTTGTGTGATCTTCCCATATACAGCAATCCAGCTGATTGGGAGGACGCCTCCAAAGTGGATCGGAACTTATCGTCATCTGACGATGATGATCGAGAATTCTTCGAGTTCTCCAGCGAAGACATCTCTGCTTCGAATTACAAAGCAGAGAACATACTTTTCTGTGGGAAGCTCATTCATGCCAGAGGGCAACAACCAGAGGTACCAATCACCCAAAAGCTGGAAACAGAAACAAATCCTACACAGAAGTCCAAGAAAAGAGGTGTTTTTGGAAGAAGATTGAGCTCAAGCTCCACTTCCATGCTGGCATCTCCAGCAAAGTCAAGGTGGTATTTGTGTATGTTTGGACTGGCGAGGCTTCCGGTGGAGATGGAGCTAAGAGATATCAAGAATAGACAAAGTCGCCGGAGTCCGGTGCCAATGTTTCAGTCACGAGAATACGGTAGAGAGATGGTTAGTGGTGATGGGAGCAGAGGGAGAGGGTTGTGGGGGATGCTGAGGGTTTTGGGGTCCAAGAGCAGCCACCATGCAAACACCATGGTTAGGGCCTCTTTTGCTTGCATTTAGCAACTGTGAGGAGGATTGTAACTCACACTTGCTAGGCAAAAACAGAGAAAATATTATCAAATTCATTACCAATGCATTTTCTAAAACCAACATGGATTAAATAATTATGCATGCCTAATATTCTGTTATGTTTAAAGCAATTAGGTGAAGTCACAACTAATAAGCATCATCAAATCATATAACAATCCAGTCAGCTGAACCCTATCCCCCTCACTCACAATCCAATTGTCCTATGCGATGTAAAGAATCTATCTCTTTCCAAAGGATTAATTAAAGATAATCAAAGATAAATCTGGTCAAAGCCGACTTCAAAATATATCCTGACTTCAATAGAAAGAAACCATAAACAAAGGCTTGACACAATTTAAGCCAATAATTAAGTTTTCATGTCAAGTTGCTCCACTAACATTAGTAAAATATCTAGCTACCAATGTGACCCAAGGAATCTTAGAAACAGAAGGAATCCAACGTGAATGTCATGAAGCTATTTATGTGATTCAAGTAATGGCTTCCATGTCGCCAGCCATAAAACATGTAAATGATCCCTTAAAAGCTTGAACAAGTTGGAGGAATACGATAAATGTACGTACAATTAGACCCTAACCACAAAAACATCATGAAAAAAAGGGCTCACATTTCATGGTAAGGTTAAGAGTATGATACTCTGTCAAAAGATGACCATTCTGCCGATTACAAGTTTTTTACATCTGTTTCTTTTATAAAGAAAATAAAGCCTAAATGAATATCAAATATTGATCGTACATTGGAATAATTCGGAGTAAAACTTCTCAAAATTACAAAATCTTATATAGGATCAAAACCTGGTTTTTGTAGTCAAGCTGTAGTTTCTACCTTTCTTTTCTTCCCTTCACCATCCCCTTGACCATTATCAGATAGAGATGCTCTCTTTTTCTCTGTATACCCTTCCTTATTTGCATCATTCAAATTGCCTGCAAGCTTCTGTTTTTTCCTGTTCAATTTCTTGTTCTCCATGGAACTGTAAAAAATTATCATTCAAACATTAGCTTCAACATTAAGTACCATACTATGGGATCAGGAAAAGACATTGTTAAGATCAAAGACATTAGCAAAATAAAGCAAACAAACAAAAAAGGGTCAAGGACTGCACCTAAATTTTTCATTCAAAAGCAGAGTCCTAGAAGCAGCCTTTGCGATCATGCTGTTGTAGTATTGTGTAAACGACGCATTACTGCTACACTTTTCATGCTGAAGGTGACAAGGTGTTCCATTTATCAACACAAGAGAACTTTAAATCCATCAACAGCTAATGTTTACACAAAGAAAACAAACCTGAAGAAATGCATCAACAGCTTGCTGATCTTTAGGTGAAAAAGCCACCTCATCTCTTTTCTTTTGCACATACTCAACATTCTTCTCCACCTACAGTGCCGAGGAATGCCAACATGTTAAGTAATGGATAAGAGAGTAGTATTAAACCAGCCCCACTATGTGCAACTAGATAAATGGGGGGCTTTGCCAAATAACCCCAAGGTTCTGTGGTGGCTTACAGATCAATAACATGGGTGGCAGCAAGTAGGCTGCATTTATGTACTTCAATTCGAGTAACACACTATATTTTCTCATAAGATGGTAACAAGATGTACCTGATCAATCAAACGCTTCACCGTTCGCCGGAAACTTTCATCAGTTGTCTTCTCATGAAATTTTTTCAGGCGGAAAAGTGGAATGGTTGCTAGCTCAGGAAAGGATATGTGGTAACTCCATTGAGAGAAGTGTGCAGATAGCAGTTCAATGGCAGATAGGAGACTGGATTCTTGGAAATTACGAGATTTTAACAAATATTTTGGCAACTAACACAAAACATGTCAAATGTTAGATATGTGAGAACCAAAGTTGATTCAAAGCAACATAAAAAACAATCAATGAAACTGAGGAATAAGCGAATAACCTAAAGGTGCATAGAGTTGGACAGTGACACTATTTATGAACCCTAAGAGAGGCAGACATATCTAATTTCTTACCTTCACAGCAGATGACAAGGTGACAGCCTTCTCCGATTTTCCACCCTCTTTGCCAATTCTATATTCCAAGAGATCTACCACCAAAGATGCAACAGGGATGAAAATCCCACTAGAATTGGATAGATTATTCAGCCACTGAATGCATTTAACTCTTAACGGTAAATATCTTGGTCCAGGAAAGAGATGGGCCACTCCATTCACTATTTGAATGAGCATAAGAAGCAATGGCTGAAGATCACAATCACGAATATTTGCTGAAACAAATGTAACCCAGAGATCAATGCAGTTTGTATACTGCCAACTGCAAATCTTCTTGACCGGTTCCTGCTTAGGATAAAGATAAAACAGAGCATCAAGGTCTCCATGTTGTAATATCTGGATCGATACCTTATGTATATACATGGATCTCATTAAAGGAAAAAAATTTACATAACCAATAAAACCAGGTAGCAGAAACAGAACATGCTCACTGAATACCTTTGTCTTTGTTCGGAGACCATTTTGCAGTATCTTAGCAAGTAGCTGGACAGACACCAGAGCCTTGCTAGATGATTTCTGGACATCAAGAGAGCATAGCTCAACAAGGGAGTTCCTCAAAAATTGTACATGTTTAAATAAGCCTGCCTCCACAAATTTGCAGTGGCCAATAAAGGCCTTGTATGCTTTTACCAAACAAGCATCAAAACAATTTGAGTTATACATAGCAGCCACATCTCGGATGACAAGAAATGAGTTTGAAGATAGAATTTCTCCACCTGTTACCCACAAGTGAACTGAAGCCTGCAGTGCACAGTTGAAATGTTAGTAGGGTGTATTTACGGTAATTGGTGTACTGGTAGCATGTTGGATCCAGACAAACATGGATGTGACACAGTGACAGGAAACTTAAAAGGAATAGATGTACCTTGATCAGTCTGCGCAGCAATGATGGAAAGGGAGCAAAAAATATTAGAGAAACTCTGATTCTGCTCAAGGCAAAGGACAGTATCTCAGAGTCAGTAACCTGACTCAGGAGAAACAGAGTACTCCTCAAGTAAGACTTCACCAGTGGCCTCAGATTTTTCCATTTCAAATTATTTTTCATCTCTAATATAGAATCTTTCCTACAATTGGAGGATGTTATTCCCAGTAGACCCCGAAACAAACTATCACCCTCACGAAGCACAAACATCAATATCTTGCAGAAAGTTTCATTGTCCTCAATTTTACGGCTCAAGTCAGCACTATCAGTTGATCCAGTTCCATAACGGCATGCAGCTCGATATGCATTTAATAGACTGGTGAAGGCAGCTATGCTCTGTTTCTCAGTAACCAGTTGACACCAAGAATTAATTGCAGATGTAGTCAGCAACATGCCATCGTCTACTGATTCCAATCCATCATTACCAGCCTCGTCTTCATCAGAGCACTGTTGCACAGATTATCAACATTGAAAACTTCTTAAATGGAAAAGGCAGCCAAATGAAATACACTAGATCTAATTAGAAGACTTAAACTACTAAATTTTGATTTTTGAAATACAAACAAAAGACCATATCATAAAATTATGTAGTTGGAGACACAATACCTTACTTTATTACTTAATCAAGTTAAAGTCACACACTCATACAATACTTGTAAACCTATCTTACCAGCAGTAGCAAAGCTTTTAACAAGGAGCAGGTTTTGAATAATTTATACTTTTGTTGTTTCTACAAATTGCAAATAATATATTATATAATATATTTTATAGAAGTATAAAATGTTTGCATTTATAATTGTTGCCTACTTTTTAAACTAAATGATATTGATATATCTCACTAAAATCCAAACAATATTTGGTTATGATATTTCAAATATTCATCTAATTTAAAATAAATTAGAAAGCAAGTGAATCTAAACATAGATGTTGAAGCCAAATAACAGCAATCAATACCTCAATAAACCACACTGCTATTTGCTCAGGAATAATTCTAATGTAAAAGAACCTACGTAACTTACACTCTCTTCATTGTTGGATGCCACAAGACCCTTATCATAGCTTTCCAAAAACTTCGAGAACTCAAGATCCTGAAAAAATTTCAAGTTAAAAATAAAAGCTTTGAGTTAATTAATATCATAAATTACAACGCTAGGGAATAAGATGGGATAAAAATGAAGAACAAAACCACCAAGTGAAAAGAGGGGAATGCGTAAATTTTCAAGATTCATCCTATATATCACAAATTTCAGTGCAAAGCCCTCATGTTCAGGGTCACAAATATTGACATTAACTTATGTAGCACAAAACTTCTACACCAAACTTGCACACTAGACCTCACTGTTTCTCATGATACTTCAAAACATTATCAAAATTTCTTAACATTGCATTTAATACTTCAAAATAAATTTATGTTTTGAAGCACATCAGGTACTTCTCTCACATGTCCAACTTCACACGTCAGCATCTTAGTATAATCATACCTTGTTTCTGATACTCCTTATCAAAATCTCATCCTCTATATACCAGTAAAAAGTATTTTGAAAGTTTAAATAATTGCTCAAAATATCAATGAACTAGCATGAAATGTCACCTTTTCTTTCAACTTGTCCAATCTTTTTGTTTTTTTCAAAAGCTCTAGATAAATCTCCCTGTTTTGCACTGATAAGGCACTGCTGCCACTCTTTTCTGCACATAAGTTCATTGAAACATAAATGGAAGAAGAAAGATGGCAAAAAAGAAACAAAGAAAAAAAATCATGTTTGATTCGTGATGGGAAAAAAAGGTAATAATTTATTTACCTTCAATATGATTCCCGTTTGCACTTTTAGCAACGTCCGCGCAGCTAGAGTCCTGACCATTTGATAATACAACCAACAACAAAATAGTCTCAGAAAAAAGCACAGAAATAGAAGTTATCAAAAGTTCAAGACATAATATCATTCAAGACCTCTGAAAGATATCCATCACTTTCTGAATCATTTTCGACATCATCAATGTCATCTTCATGAAATACTGAATCAAGGGAAATATCTTCAACATCTTCATGAGATGGGTTTCTGAGAACAAAAATGATAGTTAAAAGAAAAACAAATAAATAAAAAAACATTCATGTAAACTCTCCTCCGTAAGGTCTCAACTTGTTACCTCCCATTAGACAAGCCTGCCTCCTCTTCATGGTTCTCAACGGGATCACTGCCGTTTTCTACAGCAATTGAATAAACACAGTGAGACTGCAGAGCAGTGCCAACAACTATACTTTAAAAAAATGAAGTATTTGGAGCTCGAATATCACCAAAAGTACAATAAAAAAAATTAAAATAATAAATATGCCCTTTGCTATACCTTAAAATTAACATATTACAAGAGTCCAAGAAAATACTCGTTGAACTGTACTGAATGAAAGTAAGGAATAAATCAATGACAATTACATGTGACATAAGCTTATCTACACAAGAAGAGAAGCCTAAACTCCATAGCGGTCTACACCAAGCCCAATTTTTTATTATACTCCAGCAACATTGTAATTCAACTTAATTAACCAACACCCGCAAGCTCATACCATGCTAAAACAGCTCCTACCAATCTGTCACCACTTCGTCAAAACTAAAGCTTTAGCTACAACCTGAGATGCTTATTATGATTGACCAACCAATGAAAGAACGATAATCTGCAAAATAAGCTTACATACACAAGAAGAGAAACATGTACTGATTTTCATAATGATTAACACCATATACCCAATTGCCCATTCTACTCCAAAGCAATTAACTCTCTGTCACCACTATAGCATAATCAAAGGATTCAAACAGATGCTTATGATATGAACAGTAACTATATAGCATAAGCTTATCTCCGCATGAAGAGACGCCAACATTGAATTTCATTACCATAAACACTAGACCCAAATAGTCATTCTATTACAACTCCAACAACACTCTTTTGAATTAAAGAGCACACACAAGCTCATTTTACACCAAACGAGAAACCAAACTATGTAAAAGAGAAAGCTACATCCTCATACGAACAACTATAGCACCATATAAATTCAAACAATGCAGAATCCTTACTTGAAGAAGTTTTCTTTTTGAACATGGACTTGAGCTTTCGCTGTCTCTTGTAAACCGTCTGGAGATTCTTCTTCGCAAACTTCCTCGCCTTCTTCCCCAACTTCCCCATCTCAAATTACTCTTCTCTGCCGCCAAAATTTACAGCGCAAACATTAATTTCAGAAATCAAACCAAATCACTCAATACAATATATGTACTCATGTATATATCTATATATATATTAGTGTATACACCTTGTAACGGTTTCTGCTATTTCGTGTCGATAGTCGATACTGCTATGTTGTTGCTGCTGCTGCTTCTTCTTGTGCTACTGAACCTTATGCTTTTGTTTTTGCCCTTTCTAGGCGTTAGGTCAAGAAGAGGGCCAAAATTGAAATTTCAAAGCTCTGATATGGAGGTTGAAGGAAACCAGTAGTTTTGCGGAACAGCAGCTGATTTGGGCCTCGAGTCTTATTTTTATTTGGGCCGTTTTCTTGGACTTGTACAGCATCTTTACTTTTTGAGCGAACCAAATAACAATTTGGTTTGGGCTTTATATACAGAGGGTCAGTCCGTTAGTTATTTTTTATTCTCATTTATTTATATTGGTCTATGAGAATTGAGATAGCGGAATTATGAAATAAATCAATATTTAGGTGATATGATAATTTAGAGCTTAAATGAGTCGCATCAATGCATCTTTATTAGTAGTGGTTCTTGCTTTTGTGGCAAACAAAAGCTAAAGATTGTTATGAAATTGGTGAGAATAAGAATAAAACCGAATGATCCATGTTTTAGCTAGGTCGTAGGTATTTGTCAGACGAGTCTGAGGCCTTGTTTGGTAAGTCTACTTCACATCTACATGTTTTGTCTATAGACAATTGATCCAGGAAAAACTGTTTGGTACATCTACTTCTCCATGAATGTCAATAGACATTCATCAAAATGAGGCTCAAAAGGTCTACTTCTCACAGGAGATGGGTTGCTCCTGTGAGATACTGTTCATCATCTACTTGATTTTTCATACCAATTCTACCCCTCAAATTGTGATGTGATATTATCTATCTATCCCTCCCTCTCAATCCTCTCTCTCTCTCTCTGAACCATCTCTCTGTGTGTTAATTGTCAACCACCATCATCAAGACAACCCCCCGTTCACCCACCATTATCAATAACATTGTATGGTATACCTTGAACATGCATGAGTAAACCTACGATTTAGTTTATGGATATTTATCACTGTTATGTGTTTGGGAGGTGGACCTTTTAAAATGTGAGGTATACTGACAAACGGTAAACCATGGGTTTACCTCCTATTTGTTAAGCGGTGGACCCTCTAAATGTGAGGTATATCGGGGTCAGACGGTAAACCCACATATACATGTGGGTATACCTCTTATTCTTTACATGTGTCTGAGCG
>JAYMTF010006651.1:0-10032 GCA_036897485.1 Pelargonium nanum
AAATCTCTCGCTAAACGTGTTTAGCTAGGGAAATCCCTAGCTATCTTTCGTAGTTATTCTCAGGTTTTCTTGTAGTGTTGCGAGGGCTTGAGAGAAATGTGTTGAGTCATTGAATGATGTCCGAGGTCAAAGAGGGCCGATTGATGGGTGCCGAGGGAACGAAACTTGATATTTGGGCTTGAACGTACCGATGTTGTGGCATCTGGGGATGCCTGCGGGCATCCCACACGATGCACAGTGCAAAGGAGCTTTGGTTCACCTTTTTTCCGGGCATCAAAGTGAGCAACCGGGAGGTGTTTGGAGTTATTCTCATGTCCTTGGGGGTTTGATACTCTTTGGGACGTTCTTGGGCCTCGCGGACTGTCCGGGTGGCTCTTGGGATGCCTGGGACGCTCGGGAGGCTCTTTAAATTTTCGAGTCGTCCGAGGGACGCTTGGGATGTCCGAACCGTTTGGAGCACTCTTATGGGTCTTGGGTGCATTGAGAACACTTAGAATAACTTTCGGTACACTTTGATCATGTTTGGGCCATGCAGGTACGGTGGAGAGTGGGGCGAGGAGGAGAGGATTGTCCGGGCATCCTCCCCATGCCGCGACATGGGGGGCTATTGATGCCGCGCCATCGTAACGGCTGGGATGCCAATGGGCATCCTAGTCATGTCGCGGTATGCGTACCGTCACGTGTCGTTTCATCTTTTGGTGGCTTCCGGAAGCTCTTTCTTATGTTGAATCATTCTGAGGATGTTCGAAGATTTCTGAGCGGGTGAAATGGTTGTTTGTGGAGTTTTGGGTCTCGGGTCGAGCGCTCACCCTCGAATCCGGATTTGAGTGCTCGGATGATATTTGGTCGTCACGTGTCGCTATGTCATTTGTTTCGTGACTTATGATTTTTTGGGTAGTATCAATATGAATTATTGAAAATGGTGATACCATTTGGATGCAAATTTTTTAACATGAAGCGATCGTAACCTTATTATTTTATTAACATAAACTTAATTTTTTTTAATGATAAACTCCTTGGTCTCCAAAAACACACTTACTTTGGTTCAAAATTTGTGAAAGTGAATTATACTTTTAGAACGGATACAAATATATAATAAATGAGTGTAAATAGTGAAATTTCCAGTGAGGCAATCAACCCCACATCTCTCAATGTGTTTCCTTCCATGTTTTTTTTAAGGATATGTTTATTTTCTCTCATGCATATGTTGTATTTTTGTTTGTAAATCCTGATTTATTTTTCTGTACTTATACTATCTTGCCCTCACAGGAATCAAGTTAATGACAAATGTTTAGTATCATATATGATAACTAATTCTACCTTGTTTCATACCTAAAATAATATTGATGCCCTAATTTGATAACAAGACAATATAATAATTAGTTGTACAGTATATATCATGAATGTTCATGCAGAAATTAAATATTTCTCTGTAACAATATTTCAGCTATACAAAGTGAACCACAGTATGTGACAAGAATGGATATTTGTGGTGCATTCATGTGTATCCTTTTAATGTCATTTACTCCTTTAATATTTAAGCTTATGGCTGCGATGCAATATTAGGCCTTACCCACAAGATATGGCCAGAAACCTGACAATAACAGGTTCTAATTAAGAAACCTCTCACTAATTAATGTTTTGTAATAAAAGGTACTGTAATTGCTATAAACTATAGTACGTACAATTTATTTATTTTCCTCTACATTCATCATCACTTTTTGTCAAGTGTTGTTAATGATTTTTGGATCTTTTCGGAGTATATATCATTAGTTCGTTACAGTCTCTTCCCTCTCCATTTTTCATTCTCTAACAGCTTCTTGGGTTTCTGTGCTCAAAACCTGCAATTTCCCAGTTCCAAACAGCAGCTTAATCTAACGGTAAAAAACCAGACCTATCCATATTCATGACACTCGTCTAAAATATATAGATGATGGTGATAGTTTAGTTTTGTCATTTTCACCACAACTTCCTCTTTATTTACTCCTTTTGGCCACACACCAACCTTCTTTCATCTTGGTTGCTTCTCTTTTCTTCTTCTCAGGTCGTTTTTGGCCGGAATATTTTAAATTTCTATCAAAATGGATAGCCGCTTATCCGATATGTTGGAAGAGCCGGTGGGTTCTCCGGATGACCTCTTCGGGATCTTTGAGAGCTTGGATTGTGTTGCTGAGTTCCCACCCTTCACCCCATTGGATGAAAGAAATTCAAAGGAAGGTGAAGAGTTGGGAACGCCCACTGCCACTTCAAGGTTGGCGTCTCAGAAGTCTTCTTCTTCGAGTGCTTTGCAAGATTACTCCGAGACTGAATTTGAATCGTCCCCGAACAGCAAGAGACTGAGGCTCGCAGTGCCGGCTTTGTCGGAGGATGGACAGCAGAGGGTCTCGCACATAACAGTGGAGCGAAACCGGAGAAAGCAGATGAATGAGCATTTGTCTGTCTTGCGCTCACTTATGCCTTGTTTCTATGTCAAAAGAGTAGGCTCTTTTTCTCTCTACATCCCTCTTATGTTTGGTTCACATAATGTACCATGTCCATGCATATAAATTGCCATCCAAATAGTAACATGAATTTCTGTTAAGACGCGTCAAATCTTGATTAGTTTAGAGAGCCAAATGCTTCACAAATGTTGACTCATTGGCTCTTAACTTCACAATCGTTTCACTTCCGCCTTTTGCGGGTGCTAAGAACAGAGAGTGTGCCACACCGCTAAGCACCTTTCTTAGCTCTTTTATCCTCCAAAGCTTAGCACCCGCTACAGTGAATGCTTATAGGAAAAAAACGTAAATTAGTTAGGCTTAGCATTGAGTGTCAAATGCTAAGAAGACGTGTCGAATCTTGATTAGTATAGAGAGTCAAATGCTTCACAAATGATGACACATTGACTCTCAACTTCACAATACTTAGCACCCACTCCAGTGAATTCTAACATGAGAAAGAACGTGAATTAGTTAGGCTTAGCATTTGGTGCTAAACTTAGCATCTCTCCTCAACACCTTCTACTCACCAACGCCTAGCATCGCCATCAAAGGAGCTCTAAAGCTCTTAGAGCTCTCTTAGCATCTCCATTGGAGATGCTAGTAAACAACTTCAACCAAGAATCATGACTTTCAATGTTTTGTACATAATTTGATGTCTATATACATGCTTAACTAGGGAGATCAAGCATCAATAATTGGAGGGGTGGTGGATTACATCAACGAATTGCAGCAAATCTTGCAGTCTCTGGAGGCCAAGAAGCAACGCAAAGTCTACAACGAAGTGCTGAGCCCTAGGGCAGTAGTAGCATCAAGTCCAAGACCTTCACAAGTACTTAGTCCAAGAAAACCACCTCTAAGTCCAAGACTCAACTTGCCTATCAGCCCCACAACCCCACAACCAGCAAGCCCTTACAATAACAAGACTAGGCTGCACCAAGCTGGCTACATCTCTCCAACCAAGATCACCACTAGCTCGCTCGAACCATCCCCATCTTCTTCTTCAAACAACTCCTCCATTGTTGACACTAACAATGTTAACGAGCTCATTGCTAATTCCAAATCCGCCGTAGCGCAAGTGGAGGTGAAGTTTTCAGGACCCAATGTTCTTCTAAAGACAGTGTCTTCGAGAATACCAGGACAAGCCATGAAGATCATTGCTGCTCTCGAACACCACTCTCTGGAAATCCTCCATGTGGACATCAGCACCGTTGAGGAAACCATGCTTGTTAGTTCCTTCACCATCAAGGTATATACATAACATACTTAAATCTTGATTTTTTTGCATTACAGAAACGAATAAATTATAAAATGGGCAAGCAAGATAAATTACCGACAGTATATATGATAGTTAAGACCAACTAGATATTGTTTTGTGTGTGTTTGTTTAGGTACAACGTGGGAGACCCTAACTAGGTTTCTATCCAACATGTTACCCACTAACACACACTTCACCACTCTAATTAGTGCTGACAAATTGAATTTCAGATCAAGTTCATATTAGTAAAGACTAACTCGAATTCTGCTTAAAGTATACATGAGTTCGAATTTCAGAAATAAAACGTGTTAATATACCTTGCGCGTCTATTCAAACCGGCCTAAAAGTTATCGAGTCAGGTTAGATTTCAGATGTCTACAGATTTAAGTCTAAATTGTCAACTCAACCTTAAGCTTGTACCATTTTTTTATTTTACGATAAGCTTGTACCATTCTTACTTAAGGGTTTTTTTTTATTGTTATTTAATTTAATGAAAAATTGAAATTTAAGAAAAGACAAACATACCCATCTCTTTTCTTCATTAAATACTACCTGTACTGTGGCTGGTTAAAACTTAAAAAGACACTATTAGGATTCTGCATACTTTCGGTTTTGGACTGTACAAGAAAGTCACTCATCTTCATCAAGTTTCCATGTCCTGTAATCTTTTCGTTGTCTCAGGTGGTAGCTGTAGCTCCCATTTACCTCTAATTAATCTCACTTGTACAAGCTTAACATAAATTTGCACAATAGATAGGTCCACGTGATATGATAAAGCATTTGTGCATGAAAAGGACTACACAACCACTTACAATTATAGCAATTTGAAAGTAGCAGTAATAGTAATATTTTTTGCAGTACTTTTCAATTCAAACATTTTGTTTTTATTGCATGCATGTTTCTTGAAAAACACAATGTGTAGTGTCACTGAAAACTATGGTACCATGTCCATGTATATTTATATTTCTCACACCAAATATTATGTTTGTTATATGAACTAAAATTTCAATTAATTGATGATTAACTAGGTCAATTAATTATTCTTGTTCGTGATGATCATTAACAGATTGGAATCGAATGCCAGCTTAGCGCGGATGAACTTGCTCAACAAATTCAGCAAACATTTTGTTAATAGCTAGCTAGGTCACGTTAACTGGTTAGTGACTAAATTTGCCGTACTTTCTTTTTCTAGTTTAGTACCAAACCCTAACTAGACTTTAACTAAAAGAAGAGTACTGTAACGCCATGTGTAGATCAGTCATGACTTGCAGTGGTAGTAGACTAGCAGTAGTATTGTTCATCAAAAACCTTATGTAGTAGTTATTGGAGCATATATATTTTTTCTTCTTTTTTTTCCAAGCTTTTATGAATTCAATTTCCATTTCCCAAGGATTGAATTTACTTGTCATTATATATAACATACAGAATAGCTATAAAGAGACTCACACTAGGAGATCTTGTGCTTTGTGCTAGGTGTCCATCACATTTATACATTCCAATGTACTGTTCTTGTAATTAATTAGTTCCTCGTAATACTATCATATTATTTAGTTGTTATTAAATAATAATAAAAATATGTTTTTATTAGCATTGAATTATTCCTTCTATAGTTCCAAAACAAATTAAAATATTTATGGCCATTAACAATTCTAAATATAATATTTTCAATCAAACAAAATGAACTATTACATTGAAAAATGATTTTCGATGTTATTTAAAGAAAAATGATTTTCCCTTTTAGAAAAAATGATTTTCAATGTAATGGACATTCAAATAAGAATGGATGAGGCATCCAAATATTCCATTTCCATATATAATATACATATGTGACTTTGGTCGCATTACGGGAAATGACAAAATAAATCCATGTAACTACTTTCTCGTGGCATATACTCAAGACATTGATTTATAACTATTTTAGTGCTACTGTTCAAGAAATTAGAACATTTTGAAGCAGAGTGTGGCAGGAGATAACGGTGGAATATGATGTGTTTTAAGTCATATAAGTCATGAAAATTGGATGACAGGATAATTGTGTCTTCAATTTGATTGTGAGTGATATTTTGAATCTTGTTGAACATTTTGCTAGTATATATTTTTGTTTGATTAATTTTTGTGACTTAGGTTAGTACTCATGTTTTGCGTAAGTCGCAGAATCATGTGTTAGACTTATAAAAGTGAGTAGACTGACAGGTCTAATGGAATTTCAAATTTGTTGATGCCTTATTTATAGTTACTAATAAGAAATACATAAGAAAAATATTTTGAAACAGACTTTGGTTTTCATTTTTCCAATCTATTTGTTTTTCATCCATTATTGGTATTTAAAATCTTAAAAAAGAAGATGACACGATCATTTTGAGACGAATGAAATGCATTCCAAAAATTGAAAAAAAGGGACTGTGTGTACCGGGAGTTTGATAGATAGATAGATAGATGTCGTCTTTCGGGTATTGACCAAATGGGATCCTCTAATCGTAGTTGTGCTAAAAGAGAGATGAACAAAGTTTTGAAGTAGGATGAAGCGTGAAGTGACAAAGACATGGTCTTGCTTTTCCGATGGCGCTTGGTTGGCGACTGGTGGTGGTCGTGTTGCTTGAAGGACAAGCTAGTTGGAGGTTTCTGATCAAAGTGGAGTGATCAAAATATTGATTGGAGCTTGTAATCTTAGCAACCTATATTTTTTGGATGACACCGATACCATGATAGAACTCAATGTATTTGTATTGTATATTGTAAATGATATATCAATCATCATGTACATAGAAGTGACTCTTTATATAGAGCTAGATTCATATAGATCAAAAGAAACAAAATATACAATAAGGAAACAAGATCAACGATTTAAGACTTGCTATACTAGTACAAGGTATGCACACCAAAAACACTACACTTTGCGATCGTTAGGGTGGCGACCATGACTACAGTCATTTGTTTAGTTAACGTCTGCATGATGTTCGTGAATCTCGTCAGGACGAGAGTCATGCCTTGAGGATCCAGAATAGTCGGTAGGATTTGAGAGGTGGTGCATGTGTCTCGTCTGCCTATGTCTTAGCTAGCTAAAGACGAATAAGGAGTCACCTTCCTTTAGAGAGCTTTGGTCTTTGCGAGAAGGAGAACGATCGTGTCTTGGAAGATTGGTGCACAGAAGGCCATTATTGATTTTCGTACAAGTTTAAGGGAATGGTGACTTTCAAGTGGTTCCCACCAATGGAACCATCTAATACGTTTGTTTAGATAAATCAATTCAGGCACACTTGTATTGTTTGTCGCCGTCTCCACAAGTTAGTGAATTTTATTAAGTGTTCGTTCTAAATTAAAATTTGAATCCACTACTTTGGTTATAGAGTCTTAAACACGTGATATGCGGGAGAAAACACACCAAAAATAAAGGCTAGAAAGAGTCCTTGACAGATAAAGTATATGTGCAATTGCGGGGATCTTCTTCTTTAACCAAGAGAGATGTATTTTTAGTTGTTACTAATTCTGCCACCCACGTGACAATGTGTAGTTAGTTGGTAGCAAGGTGGACTCTAATTCATTCATGCTTATGGCTTAGGCTTTTACTTTCGAGCACGACGTTCACAGGCGTCGTGCGATTATAAGAGTTTCCATCTGCTCCTCGTGCGCCGAGGAGAGTATTGAATATCTTATAACCTTTATCGCTCAGTGTTGTGTCCTAAGGCCTTCGAGAATGTCGGTTGATAGTGATCAATGTTCGATGAGTCTAGAAGTCTTTGAGGCATTTTGAGAAGGTGACTTGATCTCCCACATATGTTTAGCAAGTGTTCGGTCTTACATACCTAAGCCCTGGGACGGGTCTCGGATGCGACAAAATTGACCATGCATCTTCAAGATGTAAAACTCCGCCTTTCGGTTGATTGCCTTTTGCGCTCGATACCATCGCGATGAAGGATCTCTTCGCAGCGAGATTCACTGTCAAGACTTGGTTTTAGTTTATGTGTCTTATCCGCTTACTAATCACGTTTAATCTCATCGCTGCGAGATTAAATGCAAGGGCTATCTTAGTTTGCTCGTTTGCCGTTCGTGGTTGACCCCGTCACGACGAAGGATCTCGCCGCGACGAGATTTCCTTTCAGATACTCCTTGGCCTGGTTGTTGGCTATGTTGATCATCTTCCTTCGATTCGGAGGTTTCGAATGCCTCCTTTTGTTACAAAGGGTTTTGTTAGGCTGCCTTGATGATCGAAGACTTTGCATTGTCTTGGTCTTACTTCTTATAATGACTCGGGACACTATCGGCAGAATCTATCGACCTACCCCCTATTTCATACATTGAAAGATGAAGTCAAGAGCAATACTGAAGCTAATAATGCAAGATTCATCTTGACTGAATCTCTTCCCATCTAAAGCTGTATACCTCAAGACAAGGGTGATGGACATGGACATTACCAACGACCATGTGCTTTGGACGTGCGCATTAGGCGCACACTTTGGCTCTAACGTTTTGGGAGCAAGTTCGCAATATCGTATTTTCGTTGTCATGAAATAGAGGTAACGCGATGCTCAATACCACGTGTCAAGTATTCATTTATTGAATAGAATCATAATTTTTTAATGTAATATAATATATTATTCATTGGACATTTTAAATGTCAAGAAAGATTATGTTTATTAGAATTTGTAAACTATACAATTATAATTGTATGTTGATGTATTTGTATAACTATAATTTTTATTTATATTCAATTTTTAGTTTTCCAACAATTTTTTTGTTCCATGACAATACTATCACTTTTTTTTTTCATTTTATACCATGGGGTTTCTGAGCGGACCCGCACACTAGCGGTTGACACCTTTAAGCCGTTTTATCACACCCAGACTAATCCTCATTCGAGGTTTGTTCACAGTTAAAGCCTTCACCTCTCCCCATGGGTATGTCAAGCGGGGATCGAACGCAAGCGCTTTTCCCACTCATGCAACCTGCGTTGCCAACTGCGCCACTACCCTTGGGTAATACTATCACTTTTTGTATCATAACAAAATATAAATTGGAGTACGACAAAACTGGTCATAATTATATAAAATAAACTAATATACTCTTGACTACTCTTTCTGCTTTAGAAAAATGTTTTGTTTAACTTGTAATTAAATTACATGATAAGTTATAAGTGTATATCTATAATTACATTGTAAATGACACGCCGACAAATCACAATTCCAATTTCTCGAGTCGTTGTTGGGGTGGTGTGTAAAAGTCCTGGCATTGGCGCTGGCGATCCGGGAGGCGTTTCAATGGACAAGTGAACGAGGGTGGATGGACTTGATAGTTGAATCGGATGCCCAATTAGTGATAAATATAGTACAAGTTGAAGGTTAGGTGGATTTTAGTGCATTCGCTTGATTATTTCGGATATACGAGCTTTGTCTTCCGAAAATGATAGAATAAAGTTTGTTTCTACTGATCGCTCTGCGAATCGAGATGCCTATACATTAGTTAGATTCTCAAAGTATGTAAAAACCTTGTCAGTCTGGGCCAGGCTTTCGGCTCCGCACGAGATTATTGTTTCGATGGAATCTGATTTTTAATAAAATTGGTATTTTATTTCAATATATATGAAAGAATTATTTGTTTAAACCATTTAGTAACCAAGGTAACTAAATATACATTGGGATGGGGAGTCAAGAAAGAAATGTCCCACTTACTAGCTAGTAATAGGATGGGAAGACATGAAAATGTTGAATTGTTGTCGAAAACAAGAAGCTAGCTAGCCATCTAATTAATCTTGACCTAAAAGGCATATTGTTACCTATAAGTGAGACAGTTGTAGTAAATTATTTGGTCCATGAGAATGTCCTGGACCTCTGGAGTCATAGACTAAGGATGCACCATTATTTTCTTCAAAGTTCAATTTATTCCATTTTAGGGTGGGGTTATGCTACATTCCCACTATTAACTCACTTGTGCTGTGCTACCATTTGCAAAACTAGCCAATTAATTATTTATACATTTTTTTTAAACAAGCCAATTAGAAAGACTTTTAAACATCTTTTTGCATAACTAAATTTTTTTGATAACAAATCTCGTTTTGAACATCTAATCTAATATAATCTAATATAATCTAATATATATATATTAAAGAGGAGTCTTATTCCCACTGTGTGACAAGTGTCCCTATAAATTTATAATTAACAATCTAATTGAATGACATGTGGCAAATTGAAACTCCAATTTTATGCCATGTGTCATTCCTAATAAAATACAATCAATTTATATTTATTTATATATTGAATATTACTAATGATAAAGATAAGATAGATTTTTTTAGCTACTTAA
>JAYMTF010006652.1:0-10032 GCA_036897485.1 Pelargonium nanum
TTATTATTATTATTATTATTATTATTATTATTATTATTATTATTATTATTATTAAAGGTGAAGGCTAATTAATTAGGCAACAAGGTAGATCAAGCCAAGCCCACAAAAACTATATTGGTTCTATTGGAACAAGCTGGTCCTTCTTTCTTCTTTTTTTCTTCTTTTATTATGACACCTATTGAAGCTCATTTGTGTTTATTTGTTTGTCCTCAATTGATTACCATATTTTTATATACATAGAATATAATATTGATGGGTTTTAATCTATATCTTAGAAACCACTCCTAGCTCCCCAAATTTTAAATATATTGCTGTGAGGAATGGTAAGTTAAACAATTTAAATTTCACTTACATGCCAAACACAAAAAGATAGAGACTTGATTAATTTAATTTTTTCTTAATAAATAAAATGCCCTTCAAATAATTCAAAACATAAAATCATGGCATAAACATTCAAATCTAGACCCAAAAATGTTTTGGCTCCTGCATCACAAAGTCAAACATAAGATATCGTTTTTCGACAAATAAACAAAGTCAATTAAGTAAAATTGCATGATTAAGATTAAGATGGAAGTAGTTGTTGAATTTGGAAATTTTGAGATAGAAATTTTAACTTTTTTGCATCATTTTCCAAACATGACTTTTGCTCAACCAACAATTTAGGTTAGCTTCTTTAATTTATTCCTTGGTTGGCATCTAAATTAGGAATAAATGTTCATGTCATTACAAATATAAACTTACTCTTAATTTTTTATGATTCTAGTTTGGAGCTAAGGTCTTTACCTCAAAAGTCATGCACTCTAGCCAATGTTGCATGGTCCCAACCACAATAATTTCTCAAGCTTCACTAGGTAGAAAATATTTATTATTTGTATAAAATATAGTTTTTTTTTCACTTATTACATATATAGAAAAAAATCCATGATTAATTTTAAAATAGAAGTATCAATTATTGAAAAATTGGCAAATTTGGTCCTCATGTTAGTAAGTTTCGAGTATTTTCTAAAACTGTTGGACCTTCAAATTTGAAGTTGGGGTGACATTTCACGGTTCAAATATTAAAATAGGAGATGACACGTTAATGTTAAAATTGAATGTTATAGAATTTAATAATAAAACAAATAAATACATATTCCATTAATATTTTTTTGACGGATATTCCATTAATATTTAATAAGATATATGTTTTTAGTGTTTTCACTAGTCTCAAATAATTACCTTTTCAAAAATGACTTCAAAATAAAAAAGAAAAAATTGACAAAAAAAAGGTTATTGGTGTGAAATTAACTAATTACTTTTTTAAAAAAACTAATTAAGTACCCACCCACTAATCACTACTGTATTTATCACATCTGTCAATCTTAACTGCTCCATATCGTATCGTGATAAATTGGTGAGAAAATATCGCGAGTTAAGACTAAACAAGTGTATTGGTCAAAAGAGTTTGATGCTAACATGCGCTGGGGTTGGCACAGGTGTACGCTATTACTTGCGCAAATTACGTAATGGGTCCCTGGCTCTCAACTAATCCCAAACGACACCGTTTGTTCACTATTTCTCATATTTTCAATTGTAAAAATATATAATGTAGATTATATAAAATAATTGCTTGGGGAAATTAATAAAATTCATGGGAATATTTGTCTTTTTTTGCTTGTAATCTTTTCAAAATATGTAATTGAAAAATTGCTTTTTATTTTTCATTATCATTTATCACCTAATGTGAGATTGGCTTGGCTCACTCAACATTTATCTATTTGGACCCTAATGCTAAGCATCTTTCTTCATGGAACTTAAAGATTGTAATTAAATTAAGATAGATACATCGTACATAACTGATCATAGCATCCAACAGGTCTCAACCTGCAGACGTTGAAGCCAACAATTGGGACCCGATACCCAAAACATAACCTGAACATTTGCATATTCGGGTCATATAAAGTGGACCGATCTCTTGTCGGATAAGGTTTGCTTGAGTTTTTCTTTTTTACGAAATTGGGGTCGAACTAGGCAAACGACCAACACTCATTTTAGTTTGGACCCGAACTGGATATTTGCAATATGAACCGAGAAAACTCTGACCCAAAACTTAAATTGTCACCTCTATTTTAATGTAAAACCCAACTCGCATGGCACACCTTTTACTAGTTGCGTTAGACATTTTTAATCCGAACCCTAAAAAATACTGATAATTTCAAAATCCGAATTGCCATCTATTTCTTCTCGTCTCATAATCTCAACCGTTAAATGAATCACCAAATATAGATGAGTTCCATGAAGCCTACAATATTTCCATGCACCATCACACATACTACCAAACACCCGAGATTTTATTTTCTCGTATCGCGAGATATATGACCCTCTGTTAATTAAGGCAATCATTAGCAGTACAAATCAAATCTCCTAATCACAAAATGTTATTTTTTTTTTCAAAATTACCAAAAAAATCATAAATTATATTCTAAAAAATCGCCATTTTTAATTTTGTAAAAAGAAAAAACAAAAACAAAACGGAACTAAACAAAAAGTCAAAAACATTCCCAACTCTGTGCAACAAAATAAAATTTGTGATTTTTGTTATCCATTTGTTAGCTTTATCAAAACCAAAATAAAAAATTTAAATTTAAAAAAAATCTCATTTTTAAGCTCTTGTTTTTGCTGGGAACAGAACTGAGACCTCTCTTTCAATCCAAGTCTTCTTCTTCTCCTCCACATCACTTCTCTACACATTTTCTCTTCTCATTTTGGTTTGGGTTTCAGTTCAGTAGAGTGTTGTGTTTGTAAAAATAGTATCTTTTTAATTTTTGAATTATTTCTCTCTGTTCTTGAATGAACCCAGTTCAGTACATCACTTAACAAGTACAGTATCATAAATTATCTGATAAACCCAAATCTCCAAATCAGTGTTTTTTTTTTCTTCACTCATTTGGGTTTTGTTTTCTGTTTGGTTCTGGGTTGATGAGCTCTTTGGCATTTGGGTCTCTGAGAAGGCTTGAGAGAGTGTAGAGAGATTGTTTTGCAGAGAAAATGCAACCAATTACATCATATCAGCTTCTGGGTGTTATGTTGGGAGTGCTCTTTGGGACTTGTGATTCATTTGCTGCAAATGAGTGTATGTGTTGCTCTCTGGAATCTGCTTCTTTTTTCAGATCTTTGGTGTTTTTGGTTCTGTTTTGCTCAATTTGGGTTTAGAGAAAATGTGGGAAATTGCTAGAAATTGAAAAGTTTCAATTTTTGGTTTAGGGTTGTTCATGAATTTTGTGTGAACAGAACATACCTCTTTTGGGCAAGTAAAAAGAATTGGTCTCTTGCCCACTTGAGTGGTGTTTACTGTTTCCACTTTAAGATTCAAGATTAGGGTTTTAGAAAATTCATGCCAAGTTTTCTCAGTTACCAAACAGAACACTACTGTTCTTGAAGTTGCTTGATAAGATTCATGGTATTTGAATCAATGTGGGATTTGAGTTTTACATTTTTTTTTCTGGAAATTTAAGCTTTTGTTGTTGTCTTAGTGAATTTGCTCTCTCTATAGTCTTTTTGTAAAATTTTCCTTGTTGGGTGTTTCTTGCTATTGTGCAGCTAAGGCTCTAAGAACCTTCAAGGAATCCATATACGAAGACCCACTTCTCGTTTTATCGAATTGGAATGCTATAGATGCAGATCCTTGTGACTGGTCTGGCATTTCTTGTTCTTCAGATAGAGAGCATGTTATAAAGATGTAAGATATAGTTTTCTATCTTAGTATAAATACACACTCACTTTGTTGAATCGATAGCGTTGCTTAACGTTAGAGCTGGCTATTTGTGTCTCAACACGTGACATGACAAGAAATTAGCGTGTTTGAGCTCACTAATTTTGTAATCGTGTAGTGTTCATGTTGAGCCTCAAAAACACGCACGCACAATGAATTATTTGTGTTGTGACACGCACGACATGCCGACACGCTCACTTAGGGGTTATAATAGTAAATTAACCCCCCAAACCCTAGCAAGTGTTTTTGTTTATATGATATGTGTATGTTGGTTAACATAGTTATGCTAGATAGGTTACATTTGTGAGATTTAATCATGTTGGTCCCTGTCGTGCGACTCGTGCCAAGCTTGTTGGGGAGTGTCGTGCCAAATGTGTTGATTTTGTCATGCAGAACGTTTTAGGTCGTGTCATTTCAATCCCACCAATTTAGTTAAACGTGTCGTGTTTGTGTTTGCCCATTTGGCACACGGTCAACCATCAACACTGCATGCAGGCTTCAATTGCTAGCTCTTCTTACCATTGTGTTTGAATTCGGTTGTGCAGAAACATGTCGGGATCATCACTTCGAGGATTTCTTGCAGCTGAACTGAGTGACCTCACCTACTTGCAAGAACTGTATGCTCTCCTTGTAACACGATTTTAAACTCGTCCACATTTAATGATCCCGTTTATTTTTGTTTAAAATGTTGGTTGAAGTTAAACTTCATGTATTGATGGTTTGTAGAATTTTGCACGGGAACAATCTGATTGGGACAATACCTAAAGAACTGGGCATGTTGAATTACCTCGAGGTTTTGGATTTGGGAATGAATCAGCTGACGGGTCCAATTCCTCCGGAGATCGGGAGTTTAACCAGTGTCATGAAAATGTATATGAAATTTTAGCGTTGTGTTTATTGATTATTAGACTGTTATGTTAAGCTCTCGTCGTGCATTTTACCTGACCTTCACAGCTTGATTACTTTGCTGTAGTAACCTTCAGTCTAATGGCTTGGCCGGAAAGTTACCTCCCGAGCTTAGCGATTTGAAGAACCTCGTGGAACTTAGGCTGGATAGAAATCGGCTCCAAGGAACTATTCCTGCTGGTAGCAATTCAAATTACACGTCTAATGTGATGTAAGTTCAAGATTTTGAACTGGAATTATCAATTAATTTTGTTCCGTTGTCTTTGTTATGCCGCATTTTTGCAGATAGTAGTTGCTTAGGAATTAGGGATAATTTTGGGCAAACTTGTGAGCCATCGTTTGGATTAGAATTTTTGTTCAAAAATGAGAATCAAGAACGAGACTATTTGACTTTGGACTTAGACTTGGAATGAGAATCACATTCCCATTCCCATTCCCATTCCCATTTCCTTCTTCTTCTTTTTTTGATCTAGATGCTACCGATAAGTAAATGTACATAGATACTTGTATCTCGTATGTCAATTTGAAACTCGAGTCACCACGTAGGTCATTTGACGAACTGACACGAAGATATATTTATATTGAAATTATGCCATTTTTGTTGTGTTTGTACTATTGGAGTTAGAGCTGGCAAATGGGCCAACGGCCTTTGGGCCATCACTGACCCGACCCGATAACATTGGACCCTTTACCAGCAAAAATGGTCAGATAAACATGAGGATTTTTATTTTTTTTGGCTCGGCCTGTTGGCCTATTTGGGATGCATATAGTATATATGGTAAATAATAGTGTAAAGGTGTCTTATAACTTGCTCTTGCTTCAGGTATGCGTCGGGAACAAACTTAACTGGCTTATGTCGCTTGTCTCAGTTGCAAGTTGCTGATTTCTCATTCAACTTCTTTGTTGGAAGCATACCCAAATGCCTTGATCGTTTTCCACGGTACTATATCTATTTAACGGTTGCTTCTGTTTGTTCCACAAGTTTGTTCTCGTACTCAACTTGTGCTATGCAGGTCGAGCTTTCAAGGAAACTGCCTCCAAAGTAAAGAGCCCAAACAGCGCCCTATAGCTCAATGCGGTACGTACTATGTACACGACAACCCTTTTATTAGGGTATTGCATATAAGTACCCTATACTTAGCCTCTTTTGCAGATAAATCCCTGTAACTTTTTAATGATGATTCGTTCATAGGGCACAATGGCCTTATATTGTGTTCGGTATCTTGTTATTAATAGATACAACGTTACTTTTGCAGCTGGGGCTCCACCCTCCCAATCCAATCCAGGTTTCGTCTCAAAACACGATGATGAATCCAAGCATCGGAGGGCGTCAAAACCCGTCTGGCTTTTGGCTTTGGAGATAGTAACGGGAATCATGGCGGGTTCTATATTTCTTGTTGCTGTTTTCACGGCTGTTCAGAGATTCAAAAGCAAATCCTCTATCATAATCCCATGGAAGAAATCTGCGAGCGAGAAGGATCATGTGACTGTCTATATAGGTTAGTTTTCTTGCTTTGCGTTTAGTACATCCTTAGGTAGTGTATTTACTGAAACCGGGTTTGGTATAAACAGATGGTGAAATATTGAAAGATATTACGAGATTTGATAGACAAGAACTTGAAGTGGCTTGTGAAGACTTCAGCAACATCATTGGCTCCTCACCGGATAGTTTGGTGTACAAAGGCACCATAAAAGGTGGACCCGAGATTGCTGTTATATCGTTATGTATCAAAGACGAGCATTGGACAGGCTATCTTGAGCTCTATTTTCAGAGAGAGGTAATTACTTATAACCGTCAAGAATTACACATAAATTTGGCCCAACTAGAAGTATAGTTGGCTATTTGGACCCGATCTGTGGGCACCCAAAACCCGCCCCACTTTTTGCAAACCTGCACATTTTGCACTAAAGAACCCCAAACCCTTGCAGGTTGGGTTTGGTTTAGGTCCTTTCAACCTGATCCCATAAAAACTCGACCCTATCCGCCTGAAATTCAAATTGTCAGCTCTGAACCGAACCCACGGTCATGGATTCGGGTTGGTTGCCGGGAAAAGTGTAGATTAGGTATAGCAACCCAGCCATTTTCTATGTAATTCCGCAATCCGAGCGACAACCCACACCTCTTGCGGGTTGGGTTGGGTAAGGTATTTTCAACCTGAAACCCGAATCCGTTTTAGGTAGAAGGTTTAGTTCTAATATTTCTGAGTTACTATTCGATTTCAGGTTGCGGATTTGGCAAGATTAGACCACGTGAACACAGCGAAACTGCTAGGCTACTGCAAAGAGAGCAGTCCATTTACGAGGATGTTGGTTTTTGAATACGCATCAAATGGAACATTGTACGAGCACTTACATTGTAAGTCAAGCTTCTTAATTTGTCTCAACATTTTTCTTCACTTGTAACATTTTACATTAGTTCTTATCAAAGCTTCTGAATTGGATGCAGATGGAGATGGATGCCAATTATCGTGGACACGGCGCATGAAAATTTGTATTGGCATTGCTCGTGGGCTCAAGTATCTTCACGAAGAACTCAATCCACCATTCACTATCTCAGAGCTAAACTCTGGTGCGGTTTATCTTACAGATGATTTTTCTCCCAAGGTACGCTTGATGCTCATTTTCATATAATTGTTATAGACACCAGAATTTCATTATAATTATAAGGATTATGTTCCAAAATGGTCCCCATAGTATTCATTTTGTGCTAGTTTGGTCAAGAATTGTTCCAATTTTGTCCCTTAATATGCATTTTGTTTCAATTTAGTCCCATTAGTATCTATTTTGTGCCAAATTTGATTATGTTTCAAATTTAGTCCCCTTGATATCTATTTTGTGCTAATTTGTCCCTCGATACACACTGTACGGTGACAATTTTGGAACAAGAATCAAATTGGGTCAAGACTTTTGTGGTACCTCTAGTATCTATTTTGTTCCAAAATGGTCACCATACAATGTGTGTAATTGAGGACCAAATTAGCACAAGGACAAAAAAAGGACTAAAAGCCATTTTGAAGCATTATTCTATATAACATGTTTGTGTTACAAGTTACAACTAAAAACCACATCCAAATTTTACTTCAGCTGGTCGATTTTGAAAGCTGGAAGACGATTCTTTCTCGTTCTGAAAAGAACTCGGGCGCTATTAGCAGCCAAGGCGCCATTTGCGTCCTTCCAAATTCTCTAGAGGAACGCCTCTTAGACGTGAAAGGCAATGTATACGCGTTTGGCGTGCTTTTACTAGAAATAATCAGCGGGAGACCTCCGTACTGCAGGGACAAAGGCTGCTTGGTAGATTGGGTAAGAAAAAACATCTCTAACTCAAAATCCCTTCACTCATCAACTCGGTTTAGAGACTTAATTACTATTTTGCCCCACTTTTCCATACGTATCTCCACAGGCCAAGGACTATCTTGAAATGCCGGAAGCAATGAGTTACTTAGTAGATCCCGAGCTGAAACATTTCAAATACGAAGATCTCAATGTCATACGCGAGGCGGTTAGTCTTTGCGTCGTTCTGGACCCCACCAAGCGGCCGTCCATGCAAGAATTGTGCACAATGTTGGAGAGCAGAATCGATACGTCCGTATCTATCGAGCTGAGAGCTTCTTCGTTGGCGTGGGCTGAGCTGGCACTTTCGTCATAGGTATAGATTTGAAGTTACCCATTGTACATCAGAAACTATATCTATAATTCTATATACACACACACATAAGTGTAAGGCTCATTTTGTTGAGCTTTTTTAGGGTTTTGTTTGTGTTTCTTGTGTTCTTACTTGCAAAAGGAAACATAGGTTTATATGATATCTGTTAGAGTTCTCTCTTGTGTATATATAATCCATTGGTTGATATGTAAAGTTTTGAAATTTACTAGTTAATGATGAGAGATTTGAAGAAGTGTATCCACTTTTTCTCTAATATATATCTTTTTTTAGTATAATTTGGAAATGAAATGGATATTGAGGTTAGAGGTAAGACTGCGTACATAAATGACTTTTTTTCTTAATATCACGACTTTGAGAGATTTGTGAAATGAATGTGAAAGCAGAGTCCACAATTTTGATTTTAGATCGGATTTTATTGGAAGTTGAAAAGACCTAATTCTAATCCGGTGCACATAGGACGTGGGACAGAAAATGCGGAGACAATCTCCAAACCAATTCTATGTAAAAGCATAACGAAAAAGAAAAAGAAAATCAGCTCTGTCTATATACGATTCGAACGGGAATAATGATAATCATTGGGGATTCTCTTTCTGCTGAAAACTACCAAGGCTTGCCTCACCGGAGGCTGTAAAGGAGCTCTCTTATTTATTGGTGGTGTTGTGATGAGAGAAGACATTGTCAGTGAAGAAATAGTTTCCCTAGAGAGTAATATCGAGTTTCGATTAGCAATGAAAGATTTTTATACGAACTTGAAAAGGAAATGAAAAGAACGATGAAACTAACTTCTTTATTCAGTTTCCTTGTCTTGGGCAGAAGGAACTTTTATGGGTGTTGATCTTCGCGCGGAACAAGATTTTTCGTAATCGCTTCTCTTCCGCCTTGTGGTAAGGGAAGCGAAAACTGCAAATAAGATGATGGTGAGCCAAGCTGTGCACATACAACTAGAGTTGACAATTGCGAGTTTCCGTCGGGTTCGGGTGCAATTTTCATCCCTACATATGGAGAGAATGATTAGAGTAAAGTACATGGTAGTTAATAGTTAAAAAAAGTCAACTACATTAGCATATCTAATTATCCATTTAAAAAAAATATAATTTTGTATTTTTAATATTCAATTCCGGCCCAAATTTGGTTCAATAAACTTTGTTTCAATTTGTAAGCCCAAAATCACTTATGCATAGGCCCAATATAAATATTTTTATGGCCCAAATATGTGTATAATATAGCCTCAGCAAAGCAGCAAAATCCCAAAACCTGAACTAAAGAGAAGATACTGAGAGGGTGACAAAAATGGCTTCAGCTACTGCTTCTTCTTCCCTATTTCCTCTTCGTCGATCTATTGCTTTTGTTGGATTTGCTTCTACTTCTACTTCTGCTTCTCCAGGTATGGCGAGCTTCGCTCCTAGCTGTTTCACTTTGTTTCGTTCTCATTCTTCTTCTTCAACAACAATCACCAGATCTGGTGAGATCGATAAGCAAGTTAATGACCTTTTCAGATCTGTCTCTACCTTTACTAAACACCATCGTCATATGAGCTCCCATTTCACCTCCTCTCATCTTAATCAAGCCATTTCTTTGTTCCATCTTCTGCTCCAAAAACGTCCTTCTCCTTCCATCGTCTCTGTCGGTAAACTCTTGACCTCTGTTTCCAGATTGAAATGCCACTCCCAAGTGGTTTCTCTTTCCCGGAGATTGGATTTGACGTCTCAAA
>JAYMTF010006653.1:0-10032 GCA_036897485.1 Pelargonium nanum
CAATTAGCTTTCACTTTTCATAATTGTAATTGCCTATAAATAGGCATCTTCATGTAAATTCTATATCAGTCCAACAGTATCAATATATCTATAATTTCAGTCCCCATTTATTTCAACTTCCTTCACTGTCCTTGAACTTGTTAAACACATGATCTATTCATGCAAACACTTTAAACTATTCCAGAACGATCGAGCAACAAAGAAAAGAAGCTAAATCCAGTTTAAACACTTTAAACACTTTAAAGAAGTTTGCTTCGCTCCCTCACTCGTAAGTTACATCCTAGTTTAGTTTTTATTCAGGAGACAAAGTTACAATCTATCGCGTCTTTTTCGGCGGCGAGCTTTTGGTAGCTCAATTATTTGCAGTTTTGTTTTTCCCCTTCAGTAGGCAGGTCTGGAGGAATTCTTTCACTTTGGGACAGCAATTCTTTCACCTTGACATCATCCATCATCGAGCAGAATTTCATTGGTTTAGTTGGTTTCTGGAAAATCTTCAATTGTAATTGTCTTCTTCTTAATGTCTATACTCCGAGCTCAATTTTGGAGAAACAAGCTCTTTGGGAACACCTGATACTTATTACTTTCTTCATGGTCTTCCTTATTGGCAAATAATGGCCTGCGCAAGAAAGTATGGGAGGTAACTTGTGTAGTAGTTTTATGGTTCATCTGGCTGAGTCGCAATGGTCTCATTTTTCGTGACGAATTCCCAAGTTTAGCTGCCTCGGTTCTTAAAATTCAGTATCATTTGTTCTCTATTGTCTCCTGTATTGATAGTTCTTTTAGTGTTTCCTTTGCTTTGTGGGTGGCCAACCCTATCTTGTGTTTGAGTTAGAGGTGGTGCACTTCTCTTTGTACTTTTATTTGGACCTTCGGGTTGGATAAATAAAAGTTACCGATTGCTTATCAAAAAAAAAAAAAATGGTATCAATTTTGAGTCTCCTTCCAGGTGTTTGTAATTAATGCCTATAAAAAGATGTAAGTACGTTACCGGCTGAAACGTGGTGACCTTGTTGTCTGAGAAGTCGAAAGCAAAGTGAAGCCTCGCCAAGACCACGAATATGATCATGATCAATTGTGGTCCTAGATACGATCGTATCAATAATTTCTTTAATCTCCTTCTCGAAATAGTAATCAATGCCAAGGCGTTGGATGGAATCGATCATCTGCAGAGCTACAAGTGGCTTGTCTCTTCCCACTTCCCTCAGTAGATGCTGAGCTTGCTTAATTATTAGCTTCTGCCCAGCAAAAACAGCTTAAACTATAATAAGAAACAAAATATAATTAATAGCATGCATATAATTATTGTCCACACGTACCGTTGATTTATCATGTTCTTGGTAAGACCTTGGTCTATGAAGCACCAGTACTCCGGTTTGGGCTGAGAACCGGCACAAGGAACGAATCGGGTACCGGTTCTGATCGGTTACGTATTCAAATAATTTAGAATTGCAGTCCCAGTAGGGCTTAATTAAGGTTCTGGGCAGCATCATGACTTCAGTGGAAAATGTTAAAGTGGGCAAGTTCTTCATAGACTGAGAATTGGGATATTGATTCTTGGTTACTATGAAAAAGAATTAGTCGATATTTGCAATTTATTGCAAAATACTTTACCTCAAAGCTTTAACTTATCATAAAGTATCGTTATCTAACATTTTGTTTCACATGTTTTAGATGTTTGGTTAGATTGACATTGACCTATTATAACATGTAAGAATAATTCTGTTAGAAAACTTTTTTTTTTGACGAAGATTATGTTAGAAAACTGTAAAAAGACGATTTTGGTATCAAATGTTCAATTAACAAATAAAATACACATTAATATAGTAAAAAAATAGAAAAGCTAAATGTGTTCTCTCTCGTGGTCGTGCGAGTTTTGTCTTCGTGACAACGTGGGAGCAGATAAGGTGACTTGGTGTTCGGCGGTGGTGATCGGAGGTGTGCTTGCCGGTATTCTGCGATTGTGATGTCGGAGATGGATGTGGTGATTGCTAATGGAGTTGCCGAATTAGGGCTTGAGGAAGAGGAACAGGTGGGATTGGAGTTTGGGCTGGAGGCGGTTGATCGGTCTGGAATGCAAACTTCTTTTTGCGTGGTGGGTCAATTTCTGACGGAGGCCCCGGTACATTTTTAGACGATGCGACAAGTTTTAGCTGCTGTTTGGAGACCGGTTAAGGGTGTGGCGATCTCGGAAGTGGAAGCACCGCCGGATGTCGGCGAGGTCGAGCCAAGGTATTTGTTTGAATTCTTTTGTGAGCATGATGTTCAACGAGTGCTGGGTGGGGGTCCGTGGACGTTCAACAATCATGCTCTAATTTGCAAAAGGATGGAGGTGGGGGAGTTTGCTCATTCGGTTCCCCCATTTCAGCTGAGCATTTGGTTGCAGATTCATAATGTTCCTTTGGGATTTAATTTGGAAAGGGTGTGTCGGGAAATTGGCAATCATGTTGGTGTGTTTCTGGAGGCGGATAAGATGAATTTTTGTGGAATGTGGAACTCCTATCTTCGGGTTCGGGTGTTGATTGATGTCCGTCTACCTATTAAAAGAAGGATGCGTGTGCGTATGGCGGGAGGCGATTGGTCTTGGGTTCATTTCAGGTACGAACGCTTGCCTTCTTTTTGCTTTTACTGTGGCATGCTCGGACACGGTGATAAGAATTGTGTTAAGCTTGTTGATAATCCGAATATGGGGGAAGGTCGGGATTTTGGTGTTTGGCTTAGAGCACCCAGTCGTCGAAATAGTACTAATGTGGGGGCTAAGTGGTTGGTCTCGAGGGGTGGAGGCAGTGTTGGAGTTTGTAGTGAATGGTGACCCGAATGTCCATATGGAGACGGAGGAGGGTACTGCTGCTGGTGGAGCTGTGAGCAGTGCTTCTAAGAGAAAGAGGGACGCTGTGGTTGTGTTGGGGAGTCATGTTGTGGATCCAAATGCTGTTAGTCAGGCGGCCTCCGAGGGTGAGGACCGCCTGGTCCAATGAGTGTGTGCTTAGCTGGAACTGTCGCGGGCTTGGCAATCCGCGGACAGTGCAGGTCTTGCGAGACCTAGTTCATGCCAAAAAACCGAGTCTTGTTTTTCTTATTGAAACTCATAGATGTCGGAGTAGGATTGGATGGTTGTCTCGTTACCTTGGGATGACAGGTTTGTTCGGTGTTGATAGTGACGGTCGTAGTGGTGGTCTTGCCCTTCTTTGGAATAGTTCGGTTCGTGTGTCCTTATTGGGGTTTTCCAGAATGTATATTGATGTGCAGGTTCAGCAAGGTGAAGTGGGGTGCTGGAGGTTATGTGGTTTTTATGGGGAAACCGATCGGAACCGGAGGGAGCATAGTTGGGCTTGTCTCCGGGAGCTTGCTTGTAAGTCTTCTCTACCTTGGCTTTGCTTAGGAGACTTCAATGACTTATTGTCTGGCTCGGAGAAGAAGGGTGGTAATGTGTATCCATTATGGCTCTTGAATGGCTTCTCACAAGCGGGGTTGGATGCGGGTTTGTGTGATTTGGGAATGGTGGGTTATGAATTTACGTGGAGGAGGGGTATTAGGGAGGAGGGGAGGGTGGAGGAACGACTCGATCGAGCTTTCGGGTCGGAAAAGTGGATCCGGCTGTTTCCAAATTATAAAGTGTTCAATTTGCCTTTTGCGACTTCGGATCATTCTCCGCTGTTGGTTGTACCGGGTTTAAGGGATGTGGTTAGGCCGACTCCTTGGTTTCGTTTTGAGAATATGTGGTTGAGGGACTCGGGCTTGAGAGATGTTGTTGTGGGGGGCTGGAATGGGTGTGGTCCAGTTTCGATTCAAGAAAAGATACAGGCTTGTGGTGTGGCTTTAACTCGGGGGGGTGGTGATCGGGGTAAGAAGCTTGCCAGGGAGGTCCGTGTAGCTCGGGAAGCATGAGAAAGGGAGGCTAGGTGGGGCGGTTTAGCTGCTCGACATAACTATTTCAAGTTATTAGCTATGCAAGACGACTATTGGAAGCAACGTGCAAAGGTATTGTGGTTGAAGAACAGAGATACTAATACCAAATATTTTAATGTTGCTGCTAGTGGACGTCGGCGAGCAAACTCGATTGAAAAATTGAAGGATGGTTCGGGTCAATGGGTGGAGAAGGGTAAGGGTCTGCATGAGTATCTAGTGTCTCATTTTACATCTCTTTTTCGGTCTCAGAGTGTGGAGCTGGAGTTAGTTTGTCATGCTGTTCGGAGGAAGGTGTTGGATGTGCATAATGAGGGGCTGCTTGGGGAGTTTTCAGATCAGGAGGTGAAGATGGCTATTGAAGGGATGCATCCTGATAAGTCTCCCGGTCCCGATGGGATGAACCCAGCTTTTTTACAAGCGCATTGGGATGTTGTTGGTCGGGATGTTTCGAGGGCTTGCTTGGATATGGTAAGATAAGAATCTATTCCAGAGGGTCTCAATGATACAGGTTTGGTCCTAATTCCGAAGAAGAAGTGCCCGGTGGTGGTGGGTGATTTGCGCCCAATCTCGCTTTGTAATGTGCTGTATAAGATAGTTGCTAAAATGTTAGCAAACCGATTGAAGCGGGTGATTGGGCACGTGATATCGGATAGCCAAAGTGTCTTCATTCCGGTTCGTTTGACTACCGATAACGTGTGTGTGGCGAATGAGGTGCTTTATTGGCTGAGGAGGAAGACACAAGGTCGGGTCGGGTGGTCGGCGCTTATGCTTGATATGGCAAAAGCGTATGACCGTATTGAATGAGATTTTTTGGAGCGGATGATGCATGCGCTCGGCTTTGCTGATAGGTGGATTCGGTTGGTGATGCTGTGTGTCCGTTCGGTCCATTTTTGTGTCTCTTTGGATGGTCAGCTGTCCGACTATTTTGTTCCGGAACGGGGGTTGAGGCAAGGTGATCCTCTTTCACCTTATCTTTTTATTTTATGTGCGGAGGGTCTTTCGGCATTGATTAGTGACTATGAACGGAGGGGCCGGCTGTTGGGTTGTCGAATTGCGCGGGGTGCTCCTTGGGTTTCTCATCTTTTCTTTGCCGATGATTCGTTGCTGTTTTTTAAGGCTCAACTTAATCAAGCTCTGGTTGTGAATTATATATTGGAATGCTATTCAAGAGCCTCAAGTCAGTGTATTAGTTTTTAGAAATCTAATATTTTGTTTAGCAAAAATACACTGTTGGATGTTCGGCGGGAGGTCAGTAGGTGTTTGGGTGTTGTGGAAGTTTCTGATTTTGGGTCTTATCTTGGGATGCCTATTGGGATTGGGAGGTCTAGATGTAGTGTATTTTGGGATGTTTTGGAGAGGGTGCGGAGTAGTATCGGGAGCTGGTCGAAACGGTTACTGTCCATGGCGGGGAGGGAGGTTCTTTTGAAGGCGGTGGCACAATCCATCCCGAATTACCTTATGTCGGTTTATCTTTTGCCGAAGACTATTTGCTTGGAGCTTGAGAGAATGCTCAACGCTTTTTGGTGGGGTAGTAAGCAAAATGGGTCTCGGGCAATTCACTGGTTTGAATGGAAACGTGTATGCAAGGGTAAGCTTTTTGGAGGTGTGGGTTTTAAACATATACGGGATTTCAATATGGCATTATTGGCTAAGCAGAGATGGCGGCTTCTCTCTAATCCAAATTCTCTTTTTGGTCGTTTGTTTAAGAGTCGTTATTTTCCGGGTCGTTGCTTTCTTGATGCGCCGTTGGGTTTCTTGTCCTAGTTTCTTATGGCGGAGTATATTGGAGGCCCAATGTGTGCTGCGAAGAGGCTGTTTATGTAGGATAGGTCGGTGAATGGAGGTCCAGGTCTTCCATAATCCATGGATTCCGGGTGTTGAAGGTTTTCGTGTAATGGCTCCAATGGGTACTGTTTATAGTGGTCTTCGTGTTGCTGATCTGTTGAGTTTGGATGGCAAATCATGGGATTATGCTGTTGTTTTGATGCAGTTGGGTAGAGAGGTGGGGACTCGGGTTCTTGAAATTCCATTGTCTCGGTTTGCGAGGAATGATTCTTGGATGTGGGTAAAGGATCCGAAAGGGGCTTATACTGTTAAGTCGGGATATAGGTTGTTGGTGGGGGAGGAGGTGGGGGATGGGTTGGTTGATTGGTGGAGGCGTGTGTGGAAGGCAAGTGTTCCACCAAAGTTCAAATTTCATATGTGGAAATTGATGTCGGGTTGCTTGCCGGTGATGTCGAGATTGGTGGATAGGCGTGTGGAGGTTCCGGTGTGGTGTCCTTGGTGTGGGGTCTGCCCGGAAACAGTTGAGCATTTCCTTCTCCGGTGTGTGGGTAGTATGAAAGTCTGGGCTCGGGTCGGTTTGCTGGGTGTGGTGAATGCAACTAGCTCGGTTAATGAGTGGTTGATGTTGTTATTTGGTAGACGGGAGGTTGGTCTGGTGGAGAAAGTGATTGTGATTTGTTGGAGCTTGTGGAAGAGAAGGAATGAGCTGGTTTGGGAGGGGAGGCGGTGGCCGGTGGAGAAGGTGCTGGAGGTGGCTCTTGTCACCTCTGAACTGTGGGTCATGGTGCGATCTAGTGTCTGTGGCGGTGCTGCTGGGAGTGAGGGTGGTTCTGGACTGGATGTTTGGCAGCGTCCTCCGATAGGGTGGTTGAAGGTGAATGTGGATTGGGCGGTGATGGCTGGAGCCGGTCGGTTGGGGGGGGGGTGGGTGGGTAGAGCGGGGGATGGAAGGTGTGTTGGGGGAGGGTGCTCGTTCTGGGTTGGCCAACCGATGGCGGAGGTGGCGGAAGCAACAGCGTGCAGGGCTGCTATGGAGTGGGTGGTGGCCAAGGGTTGGGACCGGGTTATATTCGAGCTTGATGCTCAGGAGGTGGTTTCGAAACTATCGTCGGCGAGTCCGGATTCGAGCCATATATATAGGCCTCCTTATTAGTGATTGTCTAGAACTTCTTACTTGTTTTAATTATGTTCGTTGTGTTATCATTAGACGGTCTGCAAATGGCGTTGCCCATACTCTTGCTCGGCACGCTTCTTCTATGTCAGATCAGTTTGATTGGGTCGGGAATGGGGTTCCTGATTTCATTTGTAATGCTTTGAGGCATGATGATTTAGCTTAATGAAATTGTTTGGTTTCCTTCGAAAAAATAAATAGAATACACATTAATAATTTGTGTCTGAATATTCTATTACAACATTTATTTTTTTTATATTTCTTATAACTTTTTAAAAGAAACACGTGATACTAGAAAATCTTCAACCTGTGGCTGACGCTTGCAACTGAAATTTGTCCGTCGGAAAATTACGATAGAAATACTACCTCCGTTTCTAATTAAACGTCATTCTAGAGATTTTTTACATAGACTAAAAAAATATGATAAATGACTATCTTGCTCTTAGATAAAAACATAAGACTAGCTAGTACTACTATTCTGAAGTCATGTGTATATGTGTGTTAAAAGTATATTGCGACATTTATTTTGAAACAAAAAATGGACTCTATAATGACATTTAATTTGAAACGGATGTAGAGGTACGCAAATGGTGGCTGGAATATCGGCGCCAAATAAATTTTCCCATGAAATTTTAGACAACAGATAGTCCGTCGTATTTGTTTGTCGCAGTAGGCAATACAGAAAAAGTTGCAAATTGTGACGAAAATTTGTGAGAGAAATATTTTTGTCACAGTTCCGTCACAAATTATAACAAAAACTATTTTATATCACACGCACATTTGTGACAACTCAAACAATGACAAAAATATTATGTCACGGTTTCATCACAAATTACATTTTGTAATTGAGATTCATAGATTTGTGGCAGAACTTTTTGCCACAGATCGCGAGTTTTCTTATAGTGAGAGTTGGACCAACGTTTAAAAAATTATATTGGATTTAATTTTTATTCAAATTTTTATTCTTTAATTTGGATCTTGTGTCGTATGTTAATTAGTTAGTAAGTTTAATATTCGTTTTATATGTTTGAGTGTATAATTATATGTGAACACCACCAATTCTAATTGCAACTGGTTCTGGACTCGCTCCGCACTCTCGCTATGTGTCTTCTATCTTGAAACATTCGGGGTGCCGTGGCGCATCACAAGAGGTACTGGCTTCGGTTTATCATTTGATCAGTTGGTCCGAGTGTGGTATTTCTTCAGGAAAATAAAATGCAATCAGTCACCTACTGTTTCTTTTTCCATTCCTACTTGGTGTTCCGACCCTCGCCCTCGTTAGTTGATGGGCAATTTGGTTTTCGCTTTTTCCCTTTTTTAAGGTTATGTACTTTTATTTTATCTTTTGGGTTTATATATAAGAAGTACCATTCGCTTATCAAATTTATTTTTCTGATTATGTTACATGTCAACTGATTAGCTAGCTTAAAAATTGTTTTATATGTTCAAGTGTATTACTATATATGAATACCACCAATTTATATAAATATATGAATTGGAAGGGGATGTCAAATAAATAAGCGAACTCTGCCAAATTTTCGGCAAAATTTTTATTAACCTAATACAACAATGAACACCTGCAGTACCTTTCGACCAAGGGATACCATTTTTGTGGTATTCCACTATTTTAATGGATGGGTCAACTATTTACGTGGACTAAAAAATGTTACAAAAGAAAGGCTTAAAATGCTTCCAAATAAAAAAAAAAATGGCATTAACGAAGCCTTTCAAATATTAATATCACCAAAACATGTTGTAGCAAGTGGTTAAAAACATTTTGGATTCTTTCTAAGGTCTCAAGCTCAAGCCTCTTTATCGACGGTATATGATGTGATTTGTGGGGTTGGGTTTAGGGTGACGCTCCTTTTGAGAAGTGAGAAACATTGTTATTTCGAGCATGATGTCTCGTTGCTGATAAAAAAAAATCAATATCAACATTTATAGGTTATAAAAAATAATATCAACATTTATTTGTTTGTTTATTTATTTTCCTTCTTCTTCCACTGATGTGACAGTTTTTTCTGCATGTGTGTCGTAGTACATGTACATGTGTGAGATGAAGCAATCATGACCGTTGATTTGTTTCATGCAACCAGAATAGTTGGTGTGTTGGCTAGTTGATGTAGTAAAAAAATCGGCAGTTGGAAGTAGCAGGAAGTAGCTGAACGTAATTCTTCACAAAAGTCAGTTATGTTTTGTTAACTGACGAGTTGAACTAACTGAAAGTTGAGTTTCATTTAGTTAAAAAAACTAAAAAGAGAAACAAATTGTTAAAATGACCAAATAAACATGATGCATTCATTTGTTAGATAATTATCTTTGATCTTCTTTTTTATTAGCAGTCTAAACTCACTATATCCGTTTGTTATTCGATAAAATACTGATCATCGTTTAATTTCTACAAAATTTTACATGATCGATCTTTGAATTAAAATGAATGAATCTAACACTTTGGATCATTTATATAAATTTAACTTAATAGGATTACTCAATGTCACGATAAGAAGCACTTGTAAGTAAATGATATGTCGTTGAAGAAGAAAACTAATGGAAATCATGAAAAGTAAATCGGATCTCTTGTTTTGATGAATATGTTATTTATATCAACTCCGTAAAGTTTCAAGAGAAACAAAATTCATTCTATTGTCAATCACACGTAAACTTGCAAAATACGTTAATTAGATTTAGGGAGTTTGTTATCTGATAAAAGATTAATCATCTCCAATCGCTACAAAATTCTACACAGTACGTTGATCTATGAATAAAACGGTAAATTATGAGAGGTAAAATTTTAGGGTATGGATTTTGGTAATTACCACAAATATCATTACACTAACCTGAACTAAATTCATTTCATTTTATCAAAACAAACCCACCAAAAAAATGTTTGGCTCCATCAACAAATTTAATTCAAGAGGTAATTACACAAACTTTCCCCGTTGTTTTGTCCATAAATAGATTACTACCCAATTTGAAAATCCACGACACATAACTCCTCTAAAGTATTTGTCCACGGTAATTAACTACATTAAACTTTTAAATCCAAATTTTGTTCTCTAAAAATACTATTCTACTTTTCCTTTAATATTAAATTTTCAAATAATGGTGTTTTTTTTTAATTTGTGAAGAAAAATCAATAGTCTTTCACATACTATAATATTTAGCACGTG
>JAYMTF010006654.1:0-10029 GCA_036897485.1 Pelargonium nanum
AATGAGGTGTCACATCCTCATTAATGACTTAGTCTAAGCCAAATATTAATTGGCTTAGTCTAAGCCAAATATTAGTTGGCTTAGACTCCCCTTCTCCTATATATATATATATTTTTTTTTTTAAATAGTGGTTCTTGAAGTATTTGAGAATAAAACATTGGTAGAAAATTAGCAAGAAGAAGAATTATGAGCTCTAAAGTGGAGTGAGTGGACAATAATGGTGCACCTAATTTGTGTGGCATTGTCACTGTGTGGTGTAACAATTCAAGTACGGTGCAAAATGAAATCAATGTGAAAATAACAATTATATTTAATTGGTGATTACCTACCTAAGAAAATTAAAATTAACAATTCAATAATAATTATATTATATTTATTATATTTCTTCAAATTTTGTAGTAGAGATTGATGTCTACAACTGGTGTGTTAGAACATATGTTTCATTGAAGTGAAGAGTAAAAATTAGAGTCATTTGAGTGCGTCTTTGATATGTTTTTTTTTTTTTCAATTCAGCGATACAACAAGAATAACTCTCACATTTTAACTCAAAATCTCATCTCATACTCTCCCATTTTACAGAAAATTCAAACCGTTTGGCCCAAAACCCCACCCCATGAGTGTATCTTCGATATGTTTATTGAGAGAAAACAAAAATAAAGAGTTATCAAAGGACATTTTTTTCCTCTAATAATTTTATAAAAAAAACATATTGTTTGGAAAAGAAAATGAAATTAACTACCATTTATGAATCATTTATTACTCATAGGTTTGGCAAACGTGCAAAAACTTTAGCATATGCTAATATTTATTTTCTTTCTAATTCAACTTGTTTGGCCTTTAATTAGTATGGGCTATCCCTTGGGAGGTTCACCTAAAAAAAGATTTTGGTTAGGTAATTGTAGGATACCACTATTTTGTCAATGCATATATTTTGAGAATAACTTGTAAAGAAATAATCCTCCCAAATTTCATTTAAAAATATCATAAACCTTTTGCAATAATATAAGAAGACCTATTACCATTCTAAATTAAAGGTGAAAAAAATAGGAACAAAATCACATAATTTTGGTACAAGGATCCCAAAAAATCACCTAACAAACAAAACTACCAATTTACCATAGAACTCTAAAATAAAATTGGTGCAACCACCCCCCATGCACTATGCAAAGAATCCTGCAAGATTTTGATGGAGAAAAAAGAAAAAACAGAGATTTTGAAACTGAAATTGCAAAAAAAGGCGTGCACCACACGCACTAGGCTTGGTGTCCAAGTGAAGTAAAGCAAAAACACTAGAACACTACTACTACTAAAATACAGCAGATTGGAAAGTCACAAAAGCAAAGGGTTAAAAAGGAAGTTGCAACACACACACAACACTTGTATCAATTTGGCAACAGTTGTGTACTCTATGTGTGTTTTGACTTGGAACCAGTCCCACTCCTTTTAGTTGACCGACTTCACTTGCACCAACTTCTCTTCTCTTCTCTATATATATACACCAAAACCCACCACAACTTCACTCAAAAAAACAATCTCAAATCCTATATTTTTCTCTCACACATTTTCACAAACACCTCACAGCCATGGCTTTAGAAGCTCTGAATTCTCCGACCACGCCCTCTGCTCCTTTCAGCTACGACAAGGGCAAGCGCTCCAAGCGTCCCCGGACTGAGACCCCGCCGTCGGAGGAGGAGTATTTGGCTCTCTGCCTCATCATGCTCGCTCGCGGCACCACCGGAGAAGACAAAACCACCTCCCAACTTCCGCCTCCGGCGCCGGCGCCGACCCTCAAGCTGTCCTACAAGTGCAGCGTCTGCGACAAGGCCTTCTCCTCCTACCAGGCTCTCGGCGGCCACAAGGCCAGTCACCGGAAATCGTCGTCTGACTCCGCCGCCGCCGCCGCGGACAACACCTCCTCCGCGGCCACCACCGCGGCCACGAGCGGGAGGACCCACGAGTGCTCCATCTGTCATAAAACGTTCCCGTCTGGGCAGGCTCTGGGCGGCCACAAGCGGTGCCACTACGAAGGCGGCACCACCAGCAGCGCCGCCGCCACCGTGTCCGAAGGCGGCGCGTCGTCGAGCCACAGCCACCACCTCCGCGACTTCGACTTGAACCTACCGGCCTTGCCTGAAAACTGGTCGGGGGTGTTCGGCGGCGGGGTCCACGACGACGGCAGGAAAAGTCAACTTCCCGGCGAGCAAGAAGTGTGTAGTCCGTTGCCGACGAAGAAACCCCGATTCTTGATTAAAGAGGAATTGGGATTTTCTTCTTGTTAATCACAATTATGAATGACTGTAATTCATTGATTTAGCTCATAGTTTCATACACAGTGTATTAGTTTTTTTTTTTTTAAAAAAATTATTTTATTTTATTGTTTCAGACACATATATAGGTTTCATGAAAATTATTTGTGTACAGAATATTGAACTGTTCGTAGTTTGTGAACTCTTTATTCTATACTCTCCCATTGGTCATTTATCTAACTATTAATTAAAAATATTCGTTTGTTTACATCATTATTTAATTTTTGCATTTACAATATTGTCAATTAACTATTTCTTACAAACACCAGAGTGGCAGATCGGGTAGATGCTCGTCTTTCATCCTTGAGATCCCGGTTTCAAGCCACAAGGAATTTGTTACATTTAATTGAAATTGGTTGTAATTGTAATTGGTGGGTTGGATGTTTGTGTATAGAGAATTTAATTAGTTGTAAACATGCGTTGCATAACCAAGGCATGCTGGGTCAAGAAGTTGATGCGTTTTGGATTTTTTTCGAGATCTAATGTTCGAGCCTACTTGTCCATAGTATGGGATGGGGTGAGAAGCACATGTTTTTGTAGGCTTGTTGTCTCATCGCTTATAAAAAAAAAACATGCATTGCATAGAAATGTAATGCAAGTGTCATTGGATAATTGTAGCTGATTTGAATTTTGGATGAGATGAAATTTAGATTTTTAAGATCAGATCTAAAAACGATCGTATTGAATAAATTTTAAGTCAAATTGAGTTTCACATACATATAAGTACGAATTTAAATTGTCAACCCTATCAGTAACCTCTAAGGTTTCAAGTCACGTGCTTTGTAAAATTAGTATACCAAAACTGCACATGTTGGCATGACAGTTGCACTACCTTCATACCACCCCCATTTACCTACTAAACACGCAGCCGAGTGATGGTCCACATATATTCATCAGTCTTTTTTTAGTTATAATTAGTCACAAGTCAATTTTGGTTGGATGCATGGACTTCCACATTCATTATATATAATCCTCTCTTTAACATATTTACTAAATGACTCTTTCTTATCTATGCGTTGGGCAAAATGTGTGTACACCCCCAACGTTGGAGCTCGGAGGATCACATGGTTATAAAAAGTCAAGCCAACGTTCAAAGTGATCTGTATTTTTATTTGCATTATCAGTTATCATTAGTGAATGAAGTGAGAAAAAATGTTAGTAAAAAGAATAAGAATATGTTACACATGTGTGACGTACATAAGTTTTATCATGCGTCTTAAGGGTGGTTTTCGTCATGCGGCATACTCCTATTCTTGCAAAACAGATGCTGATCATTGTGCTTAATGATGCAGGTATAATCTCCTTTGTCAGAATATGTGTTTTATATTGCTTGACGTCTATGGAAAAGATTGACCCCTCTCTCCGGCTGCGGGAGTTTGGGACGCTGCATATGGCCAGTTCCTTTTGGTCCTGTGAAACATAGGTGACTTTTCCTTTGGTTGTGTTTTACCTACTCTTAAGCAAAGTAGAGCACAAGCTCAATTCAATTAAGCCAAGTCATTAGTAGGAAGGAAAGAAAAATAGAAGTTTAATGCATTACACGGCTACTTGGAGTAGCCTACTCCACAACACAACACAACACCTTTCATGATTCAACTCTTCCACGTACGTAAATCACAAGCCATATTAATTAATTTAACTACAACCCCAATCCTAGCAATACAAAGTCTCCACACCATTAATTCTCTATTAATATTCCACAACACATACCGTGTTACAAATGTCAAATCCACCCTAACACGCTCTTAAACTAATATTTATAATTCTCCTCTTTTACTAGTAAATTCAAAAGATCACTATAGCAATGTATATTGCTTCAAGAATATGAGTTTTAGAGTGACATATGTGTATTTATGTCTTTTTTATACTAATAAAATATCTTGAGATAAGGTTGCTTCTTTTGGCATGGTTCACACTTGGAAAGATAAAGAGAATTTTTTTAAAAAAGACTAACAAAGATAAAAGAAGAAAGATGTAACCAAAAGTTGGTGTTCTTTGCGTGTAAGGCTATTATTTTTGGTTAATGTGATTTGTAATAGGTGCAAACCATATAACTCATTGTGTCAAAATCTTATCAACAAAAGATGTGTTATTTTTTTATGTTAATTCATTGGTTGATTCAAGGGCCTAACTTTACCATATATTGGAACAAATGTTAGTTCCATATGCTCTTTAAAGTGCATGGAAAATGACATTATGGTGGAGAAATAGGTAAAATATTGTCATCTATGAGATGAGACTATGGCTATGGTACTCAAATTCATTTTGTACTACTATTTGGCTTATTATTAGAGCAAAAAGTTAATGGTGACTAGATACTATTTTATTTCAAAGAAAATATAATTAATATCAATCTCATCTTGTGATTATTTTTATATTTTAGGATCATTCAAGAATTGAATTTAAACATGTGGCTCATATGTGTGACTATTTGATTATCAAACATATATATTGAATTTTCTGTTGACACATTTATCTTGTTTTTCTTCTTCTTCACATTGTAATACTTATGCGCTTACTATGAAAGTAAAATTTGGTTTTAATGTGAATGCTAGAATTTCTTATAAATTCTTGAAACTTTTTTCTAAAGACAAGAAAATGATTGGCAAAAGAAAAAAAAAAGACTATGACATAGGCTTGGAAGATCCAAGACTGTCATTTTAATTTGTAAATCACTACACTTTGTTTTTGTTGTTTCTAGGAGGTTTAGCACTTGATAAAACATCCATGACCATGTCAATTTTATAATGTTGTTAATTTCTATAATTATTTCTTGTAAATTTGATTATTTTTTTAGTGAATTACTTGAAAATTTAGACAATAAAAAGTCAGTCAATTGTTATTATTGTTATACTACATGTAACTACAACTAACACTCAATTATATATATTTTAGAATAATCAGTCAATTAATTAGAGCCCATTTGGGTCCCTCCAAACATAATAGTTGTAAACCAATACAAGTGGGGTGGTGGCTACTCTGTCTGTCCATATATAATACATGCATCTCCACCCCAACTTCCCAATTAGAATGGTGGGTTCATAATTTCAACTGCCCATATCATATGCACAAATTAATATATACTACTATATATATGTCTTTAATCAATCACTTCTTTTCAACTCTATTGTTGGTTTTAATTAATTGATCTCATAACCATTTTTAGTAGGACTGTTTGAGATGGGGTTCTGTTCTATTACTAGGATGTGCCTACTTGTTATGATTTTGATTGCATTGTGTTGTATTTGCTACTCTTTTTCCTTTTTTTGCAATTAGGCCTACTTCTATTTGCAAGTGGCCAACTTTGGTTGCTTTGCAAGCTTAGCTGCTCTTAACTCTTTAATGCTCCAAAACCTTTCATAATTGACTTACTCTTTTCTAGTGTTTGATACTACTGTTTTGATTTTTCGGTTTAAATCATGGAGTTTATGAGCAGGTCCGCAAACTTATAGTTGGCACTTTTAAGCCGTTTTACCACACCCGTATGTTATTTCTCATTCGAAGGTAAGTCACAGTTAATCTCTTTATTCTCCCCAGAAGTGCGATGAGCGGGAATCAAACGCAAACGCATTTTTCCACTCACGCGACACGTGTAGCCAACTACGTCATTACTCTTAGGTGTTTTCATATTCAAACCAATTGTCACTTTATTCCTTTTTTTTTTTTGCGTGAATAGTTGTTAGGAGGGCTTTATTTCCTAAACTCTTATTAAGTTTATCTATTAGTAGGATAGGATAAGATAAGATATTTTTTTTTTTTGCATGTGTTGAATTTTTCTTTTATCTAATCAGAATTCTCAACTCCTTTAAAAAAAAAAAAGAATTCTCAACACATACGCTTCAAATTTCCAATATGTATAACGTGCTCTAAATTAAGATTTAAAGTCAATTCACAACCAAAATGAATGAGTTAATTGTTTTCTTTTATCAAACTCAACTTAACCCAATCTTTGCCACAATCAATGCTTGAAAAGTATGACTCTTTGACATAAGCCTCCATAATTCATTCTCCATCCTATCACTATAGACTGTTAATCAAATTAATGTCCAAACAGCCCTTTGAACTCCCAAACCCACTTTCTTTTATGGAATATATTTTTTTTCATGCTTTTTGTTATATTCAGAAATAAAGAAAAAGAAAAAAGAGAGAATTGGGCTATAGTTTTCCCCAACATATTTAGAGGTTATAGGCCCACAAATTTTCATGGAGCAAAGATCTTACTGGGCTTGAATCAATCCAGTAGGGTCTGAGCCCAGGCCCATAACTATGTCAACTTATGTTGTATCTTCAATTGTTTTTCTCCCAACCTATGGTAACCTCAGTTCAATCTCTTTTACTTCACTACTTCACTACTTCACTTCATTTACTCTAAGAAAAACTCTTAATGCCCTCAGCAAACCCAACCCATCATCCTATATGAATGTTAAAGTTAATGAAAAAAATATCTAATCAATTAAAGTTGCACCATTTTTATCTTAAGTCGACCTTAAGTATGGATTGATAGACGCACAAGTGGTGACTTGACACCAAAAAACTATTACACCTAATTAGATATCACTTGTGCCAAATTAGTCTTCCACAATCATAAAAGCTAGAGTTGTTGCCAAATTGTGAAATGAGGTTGTTGGTGTTTCTTTTCAGTGTACTTGTAACAAGAAAGGCATATATTGAATATATGCGCATGCGCATATATTTGCTTTTGGGAGGGATAGCTTTCCTTTTGCTCATCATCACCTTAATCATGCCAACATATATTTGTGGATTTTGGGATTAGTTTGTTGCAAATGAAATGATCATTTCTAATAATGAATACATACTGTGATAGAGTATTATTATTATTATTATATACAAAATGAAGATGTTGGCTTCTCAAATGCAAGTGTTTGTGGGCATATTTTATAATTGGAAGAAAAGCTAGCAGTGGATGTACAGAGTTTGAGGCTTGAAAAGGCCTTGTGCTTTTCTTTAATGTCTTGATGTTTTTGTTACCCCACGCCTCTCCAACTCCAATATCATCACTATAATGACACAAACAATAGAGATACAAAGTCAAATCCTTAATTTGGGCCACAAACTTTAGTGTCATTATTGGGTTTTGAATCTCCTTTTGACAAAAAAGCAATCCATCCCCATACTCTCTCAAAAGCCTTGGCCCAAAATTCAGTAGTGGATTGTGTCAAAGCTCCCTATAAATAATTGGTTTGTGCATGAACTTGAACATCACTTCAAACTTCACTCACTCTCTCATTCAATAATTCCTTAGCTTCTTTTTATATAGTCCCCACACTTCAACATCATATAAATATTGTATAGTTCAAGTTCAACCACATCAAATCAACTTAAAAACAAAGCTTGAATGATTACAATTTCTTCTCTTTCACTTTTTTCTTACTTGGACTCAAATGATCTTCACTTGTATGGGTAGGGTTGAGTGGAAGGAATCATCTTTAGAGGCATTGACCTTGAAAATGATGTTTCATGTTGATATATACTACTACCAAATAAATTGAGGGAAGAAGAAGAATAGAGAAACAAATGTCTTGAGTTTTGAATCATTTTAAAAAAAATTCAAGTTCAATTAAATCATTGAGAATATTACAAGATGCACCACCACTATGCATATTATTATTATTCTTATAGAATGTGCACTTTTTGAAATCCCATACCATAACTTCAATTGTCATGTGATCTTAAGGACTTTATAATGGTTGTCATCATTAATAAGTTAATTATGGAACAAGTGGTAATTAATGTATTGTGTACTGTACACTAATTAATGTAAGCAAAACGGCATTTCATTTGGTGACCATGTGCTGCTTAGCTGCTTTGCTTTGCTTAGTGTTTGTGTTAGACAATCAAGTGAAGTGAGATGACATGGGATGGTTGGTTACTATTTTTTATTTCTTCAATTGCTTTTCTCTTTCTCTAGCTAGTGAATTATAGTAATAGTTGGGGGATATGAATTCATGTTTATTTTAATTAGGATATTATATCAAAGTGATGCAAAAGTACTACCAATTAGTCAATTACTATTTGCTACTTGCAGCTTGTTAGCTACCTAATATAGAATCCTTCCACTCCCTTAATTAATTGTTCCCATTATTCACTCTCTGTCTCTCATTAAACTATAGAATGACTAGATGATGAATGTGTGAAAACAACTAGTGAAAACATGTGCCATGTGGATTTGGGGACCCTATCCCATAACTAGCTCATGACCCTAAATTTTGACTTGGGTAGGGCTAAGCTATGAATTTGGTTGGACTAGAGAGGATGATAGAATGAAACTATAATTTTATATGTATTGTACAATTTTGAAAATAAGTTACATTAATATTTAATTAATTCCATACTCATTTCACTTAACAAAAATATAAAATATATACGACTTATAAACATTGCTATTAATTTTTGGATAATTGCTCAGAATAAGGTGCTTCTGTTAAGATCGGTAAAGTCGCTAACTGAAGACTGCATGAGATTCGAAGAGGGCACAATTGTCTTCTTAGAAACCGCACTGAAATAACTAAGAGAGTGTTCATACTTGAATGACTGAAATGACCGCAACAAACCTCATAGGAAACACTCATAAAATTTGTTTATGTTTGAATTATAATTTTGTTAGTCAGGGACACTTAGAATGATTATGGGTGTAATTTTATTAGCTATAAATATATTCAATATTTAATGAATATGTTGGTGTTATCTATTTGAAATCTTGACTTGTGTTAAATATGGTGCTCTCTCAACTTGTGTTGTGGTTGCAAAAAATAGACAAATTTGATATATGTTTAGATGGTAGTTCTAAAGGTCAAGATTAGGTTTAAGACTCAATAGTTAACAATCACCCATCTTTGAATGGCTTCCAACAAATTGCTCTTCCATGCTGTAGGAATCAAGTGCTTCTTAAGATACCATTTTTTTCAAAAAAAAAAAACTTCATTTTTTGACATTCACAGAGACACAGTCAGCACCATGTGTGTGAAATAATATATGTACAAATAATATAATAATAATAATACAGAGTTTATGGGTTTAGGAAATACTAATGATATAGACTTTTAGGTCATAAACTCTTAATTTTCAGATTCCAATGGCAAAAAGTTATAGCACTATCATAGGGATGTGTTTCAAATAGGATATGCCACAATATTCCAAGGAAATACACACACATGACACATATATATTTGTATATATATTTTTCAAACCTATCTCAAAAAACAATTTTAAATATGCATGTCAAATATTACGGAAAAGAAACCCCAAAGGCAAAAACCAATTGACTAATTAACTGTTTAGAACTTTTTTCGTGTGCATGAATTTTACTTCTAGAATCAATAAAATAGTTTATTTATCCCATGAACACATGTTAATTTTGAGGGTAAATAAAAAAAAAAAGTGAAAGATGTACATGTTAATTTTGAGGGTCAATCATACAAAATTGAGCTTGATTTTATGACTTGGGGGAGTCCAAGTTCATACCCAACAATAGTTTTTCATAGAGTTACTGTGCCCCAGTCAAAGCCATTTTTCTTTATCGTAATCTCCTAATTCTACCTAAAACTTGCTATAGAAAATACGATATTAACCTATCTATATTCTAATTAGGCAGTGGTTCTAAAGAAATTAAGTCCATAAAGTGCTAAACTTGCAAGGAATTAGTATCAAAAGCGGACAGGTACTCTCATCTGGAGAGCTAGGAACTAGGGTTCCATAGTTTAAG
>JAYMTF010006655.1:0-10029 GCA_036897485.1 Pelargonium nanum
TGTCATCCCTTATTGTTTGACACATCACTTTGTACAACTATTTTTGTACAAAATTTTGTACCTATAGCATTACTCAATCATGAATGATACCCCCATCAATAGGAATAATCATAATTTCAAATGATGCCACTTCTCTTACTTTTATCTTTAGATATATATATATATATTTTTCTAACATTTATATTCCTTCTAAATGTTAAATATGTTGGTTTACTTGTTCAATATATAAAAGTTTACTTTTTTTCATTTTTGTTGTACAAGTGTCACATATATTGTTTAGTCACTTTAGTACTTGTGCAATTATTTTTCATATTTATTGGTGACCTTTAGACTATTCCAATTAAAATAATTTTTTATTATTGATGACTAACAATATAGTTCAATGAAAATTAATAATTAAATGAATTTTTTAGGGCCGTCTCAACTCTTAAGGATTTCAAGGTTCTTATGCCAAGTGTAAAGGGACCCTAAATATTTTAAGTCGTGGCCGACCAACTCGATCTTGAACCAATAAAAATAGACTCAACCGGTTAACTAAAATCAATCGATCGGTTACATATATAAACCACAATTTATAAATTGTTAAACTAAAAAGTAAGAGTTGAGTTATATACAATATTTGATTCACTAGAGCACAATTAAAAGAGCAAAAACTCTTTTGTGTAAAATTAATTGGCTAAAGGTGACAAATACATGATAGTCAATTGCAAAAGGTGACAAGTACATGGTAGTCTAAAGTTACAAAAAAAAAAAAAAAGATGACAAGAAGAGCAAAATTGAAATTTTCAAAAAATTCCGTCAAAGTTAACTAACGAAATAAATGAAAAATAGTTCAGGATAAACTAAAATTACAAAAAAAAAAAGTTTAAGGATATTCATTACACAAAATGTGACAAGTATATAATAGTCATCTGAAGTTATGTGAGTAGAAGAGGAGTAAAAAGTTCTTCAAATCTCTAGTAATAACACCTCCTTAAAACCCTCGTTGTAGTTGCTGCTACTCAAGAGTGTGTACTTTTATTTTTGGGATTTGTACTAAAATTTTGAAATAGGTAGTTGGCAATAGTAATGATAACTAACGAAAAAGGGTTTGCAAGTCACATTTATAAGGAGAGAGATGTGTTTTAACTGTGACTTATCCTCAAATAAATATTAGTCTGGATGTAGTAAAACGAATTAAATATGTTAACCGCGAATTTGCGGACCTGCTCATAAACATCATGGTTTAGACCGGAAGAAAAAAAAGAGTTTGCAAATCATACTCATGTAGACTCATTGAGGGTGTGTCATAAACATGATATTGACTAAATGAGATTAAATAGCACAAAGAGTACAAGACTTAACATTTTTATCTTCATTGTCTTTTTTCTCATTATGAAAAATTAATTTCTTTGCCTTGGCACATTAAATGATTTTTGTGCTTAATCCACAAGAAAAAGAAAAGTTTGAGTTTCAGCCATTTCTCTTCCAACTTTGCTCAAAAGCGAAAAGGACAGAAAGGACGCGGTTGGTTTGGGCGCACAAGAAAAGTGAGTTTCTGCGAGTGAGTGACCGTTATGTTTTACTAAACAATTCCACACGCCTCCTTCCTCAGAGCGTTTTTTTTTTCTAGAACTAAATCTTCCATTTATCGTCTTTCTGTTTTCATTTCTCAATTTGGGGATTTGGGTTCTCTTATAAACTCTTTTTCTCACAAACCCATTACTTATTCTTGTGTTTTCTCTGTAAAGTTGCTGGCTTTTTCGCAATTTGAGGATTTGTTTGAAGGTTTCGAGCTCGTGGTTTGTGTGTCACTGGCCTTGTTCTCTGCTGGGTTTTGCTCTGAAGATCCAATTTGGTCTCTGGTATGTGCTGTGTGCCCTATTGCTCCAACTTTTCTCCATGTTTCTGGGGGTGTCTTTTTGTTTTCTTTTGGGCTCTGCTTTTTCATGATCTTCATGTGCTTTGATTGGATTCTTAGCCAAAATAATTTTGTAGAGGGTTTTTAGTTTTTACAAGTTTTACCATAGATCTATTACTGTAAACCAACTCAATGAATTTTGTATTATTTACTTTTGAAATTGATGTAGTGGATTTTTGGTAGGTGAATTCATGTCATTGAATGTTTTGAGGTAGATTATTTGATGGGTTCTGTTTATGCTTCAATCAGTATAGATGTTGGGTGCAAAATTTTCTGTTTCGGGTTCATATGAATCAATTCATTGAGCTCGGGAGATTTGTGTAAAAGAGGATTTGTGGGGAGGTTTTAGTTGAATTGGGAAGTGAAAGCTGATATAGTTTTGTTGTTCTTTTGTTTTGTGCATAGAAACTTAGTGCGGTTGGTTAAGGGTCTATTACATTACATGTGTGCCATGGCGGAAAGTAGCTTTCCCTCGGAGGAATCGGATAGTGATATGGAAACTCTAAAAGAAGCACTTCGTGCTCAACAGCAACTTTTGCAGAAGCTCTACTTTGAGTTGGACGAGGAAAGAGAAGCATCGTCGAGTGCAACCAGTGAGGCTATGTCTATGATACTGCGGCTTCAGGGAGAAAAGGCTCAAATGAAGATGGAAGCAAGTCAATATAAGAGAGAGGCGGAGGAAAAGCTGTGTCTTGCGGAGGAGTCTCTTGCGATTTATGAAGATCTTATGTATCAGAAAGAAATGGAAATTGCATGTCTTGAGTTCCAAGTTCAGGCCTATAGGTATAAACTCTTAGCCATGGGGTGTACTGACTTAAGTATCCCTGAATCCAGATTTCCGGAGTGTCTGCAGCAGCAGAGAAGTGAACCGGTTATTACTGAAATAGGTGTTCATCGTAATTTCAAACGACATGACTCACTGCCTTCCATTTCCTTAAAAGATGGCTTCCCCAGGAAGAATGCTATTGAAAGAGAAAGATCCGCTACCCCTGGATCAGAATTGATTCCGACGATAGAGGAGGTGACAAATGAAGACACGGAAGTTAATTTTCTAAGCTTAGATTTGGAGAAGAAAACAGGAACTTCTGACCTAAATGTGTACTGGGAACGGATCAGAAAATTAGATGAACAAGTGAAGGAGATATCAGATGGTAAAATTCTTCGTAGAGCTAACTCCACAAGCTATAGGAACCGGCCATTGAGGTCATGTTCGTTACCTCCACCGGCACCAGATCAAGAAGACTCCAGATTGTCCACTAGCCCACCAGTAGATGGCATATCCACGAGTTTCGATCAAGATAAATATCCTAAAAACTTTGTGGAAAAGAATGCAGCTTCAAATGCTATTTCTTCATCAAGCATCCTAGATAAGTTCGAAGTCCCTCAAAATAACGAGAACTGGAAAGCTCGTGGAATCAAGGAGATAGATCAGAAAAACTTGATTTTAGTAGGCGAGAAGAGGTATAGGAAGCCAGTCTCAGAAGAAAATTTTGAGTTTCATGTTAAGGATAAAACTGAATTTGTGAGGAAAGTGCCCCTTTGTCCAAAACATAAGGACAAATCTTCCAAACAAAAACAAAAAGAGAGAACAGGCATTGAACCTCAATTTTCCCTTCCTTCGACATCAAATACTGCTTCTGAATGTGAAGTCGACATTCAACGGCTGAGGCAGAGAATTGAGCGCCTTGAGAGCAAGGAAAGTAGTGCGAGGCAAGAAATTAGTTTGGAAGGGGAACCAGGTCTGATGATGCTGAAGAAGATTCTCGATCAACTTAATACATTACAGTCGGAGTTGAGAAACCATACAAGTAAAAAGTCCTCCCAACTGGATGATCCAAGAATACGTTCTCTTAGTGAGGTATCCTCCCCCTCCCTTCTTTTTCCCGCCCTTCTCGTTTTTATTTATTCTTATTATAAGCTCCCACTTCGTGATCGTACACCAATAATTGTCAAGTGTTTACTGGAATCTAGGCTTCTTCATGCTTACATCTTTTTTGTGGTATGACTGATTGACAGGCAATGCTACACTTTTGGCTTTAATCGAGCTAATCAAAATCGGTACTGGCTAAATGATTGTCTTGCCTTTCCATTCATCTCAAATACAGTCCACTTTGAGGTGTCCCTGAGTTGCTTTGGTTCCCCCCTCGGAAGAGGTAGGGATAAATAGATTGGATGGTGCATATGTTTTGAACCGATGCTGTCTAAAATGTAAATTTACAGAGATAGCGAGGTGAATATGTTTGGAGATTGTAGAAAGCATGCTTTGTGCGTGCTCTTTTTTGCTATACAGGTTTGGTTTTGATTTTTTTTTTGGCTAAAGTTTCTTTCTTCAACAGTTGAGGGTGTTAACATTGTGCTCTGTTTCTGGATACAAGATATTGTATATTGAAGTGTGAAATGATATGATGTAGTGACAATTTTTTGTGTATTTGAAGGAAATTATTGCTGAACTTGTATCTTATACTATTAGCTACAATATTAACAATTGCAAAGATAATCCTAATTCTTCTTTTATTGCTTAACCAGCCCTCTGAAGAATGAACTGTTTCCGACTTGGATGCAGATTATGACACATTAAGATCGATGCAGTTTTTTTGTTTTATATTTTACAATGCAAATAGATTTCATGGCTTGTGTGATATTGAAGGTACATGAAGAAAAGAGAAGGGATTTTAGGTAAAAAAAAGTCCCCGAGCTTTCAAAAAGTCGATGTTTAGTTCTAAAAATGCAAAGTACATGGACTAATTCGACCCTATACTTTGCATTTTTAGGGTCAAATTAGTCCCTCTTGTTAGTTGAGGTTAACGTACCGTTAACTTTAATCCGCAACGACGTCACAAAAACATGAATCGCGTCGCAACGACGTCGCAAATCTGGTCTGTTTTTTTGTGGTGAGAATGTAAAAGTAAAAACTGATTCACATTGTTTTATAGTTTATTATTATTTTATTTTTTATCAGTCGTCTCTCGGTTGCCCCGCGGTTCAAACCGCTTTGTCCTCAAGCCTGACAAATCGGGTAAAAATAACACTTTTTAGGCTGAAAATTATAAGCTTAAATTTTAAATTAACCGGACGGGCCGGTTTTAGCCCAAGGGCCAATAGACTAGTAATGCGCGCAAAAACTATTCTTCATTCCAAGCTTCGTATTACATTTTATTAATTAAATCACTTGATAATATATTAATTAGTAGTGTGGAATAAGAGGGATATGGATCTAAAAGTTGTATGATAGTGCTTATGGTAGGTTATTATGGTGGTGCCCATGGATTTTTGTTAGGGTAAAGCTATAAACCAGGAATCTCCACTTTATGCAAATTCACAACTATTTTTACTTCATATGCATTTTCTTTTCCCCTATGTTTTAGCCTAGAACTGAACTAAATGGCCAAGTATTCAAAAAAAGAATTCATTGAATAGGAGGAGCCAAGAAATAATCAAACAAATGAATACAAATTAATCAATAGGAAGTGCCAACTTTCAGAGAACTTTCTTCTGTCAATGACAAGGAAGGATTCAACAGAAACTCCTTCAACCTGCTAATTTCATGTGCCACATCCATCATGTTTGGCCTTGTTGATGGTGAGTATTGTGTGCATATTAGACCAAGCTCGATCAGCTCCACGATGACATGGTTGCACGACGACAAGGAAGCACTCGGGGCACACCTAGCCACTGCCTGCTCAACTATAGCCTCGAGCTTATACGGGTAGTGACTCTTGACCCATTCATGCAGGTTCGAGCCCTGGTGAACTAGCACATCCGTGGGACGCAATCCGGACACAATTTCTAACAATAGCACTCCAAAACTATACACATCTCCTTGAGTGGAAGCTTGTTTCCCCATTCCATACTCTGCATCATTTCAACAACATAAACAAGAATTTTATCAGATGAAGGCGCTTGCTTCTCTTGAGGTCTCATGTTCAAGCCTCAGTTGTCACGCTTGCTGATAAAAAAAATGCTTAAAGAAAAGAGATGAGAAATGGCTAAAGAACTTGCATACCAGGTGCAATATAGCCAATAGACCCGCATAACAATTCGTCGGCTGAGCTGAAGGAGACTGAGGCGTTTCCCGGGACAATCTCAGTATCATCAGTACCTACTCTTACTAGCTTTGCAATCCCGAAATCAGCTACAATTGCGGTCATGTCATCGTCAAGAAGAATGTTGCTCGGCTTCAGATCACAATGCACAACTCTATCAGGAGAATGATGGTGCAAATATGCAATTCCCTCAGCAACATCACTGCAAATGCTCACCAACTGAACTAGATTCAATGTCTTGCAGCTCGCTCCGTGTCGTGGGTACAGATGTCTCTCCAGGCTGCCATTCGACATCAGGGGAAGGACGAGAGCCTTGAAGTCGGGTTTACTACAAATTGTGATGATTTTTATCAAGTTTCTGTGCCTTATCCTCTTCAAGACTTGGCATTCCCTCTTAAAGCTCCCCGAAATTTCTCCGGCTGTGATCTTCGAGTCCAATACTTTGACAGCTATCTTGGTATTGTCTCCAAGAACTCCCTCGTACACACGGCCAAACCTGCCCGAACCTATTAGGCTCGAATCATTGAAGCCTCCCGTCGCCTCAACAAGCTGTTGGTACGAGATTCTTGGGTACTTGAGCTCCTTTTCTTCCTTCACTTCGCCATCTAATTCATCTCCGTTGAAATTCGCCATTCTTTTTCTTATCCTTGACCCGCATATGCACAATATAGGGGTCACAAACAGTGACAAGAGAATCGGGAGGATAACAAGACGATGGATTTTTCGTTTCTTAGGACATCTTGACATGCCATCTATCGAGCCACAGAGGTCAACATTTCCGAGGAAAGAATCTAAAGTCATAGAAGAAAACGTCCCCTGGTTCGGTATGTACCCTGAGAACTTGTTGAAAGAGAAGTTGAGTTTCTTGAGTGTCGAAGAGGCCTCTAGAGAGTCCGGTATTGCGCCACTCAGTTGGTTTGAAGACACATCTAGCTCTTGCAGATAAGGAAGCTTCCCAATTGAATCCGGGAAGGCCCCGTCTAAGACGTTCCCCGAAAGGTTGAGCTGCTCTAGAGCAATGCAGCTTCCTAGCTGAGGCGGGATGGTCCCGGAGAGGTTGTTTTCGGACAAATCAATTGCTAGGACCATGTCCATTTTGCTTAGCTCCAAGGGCAAAGCCCCATGTAAGTGATTGCTTGAGAGGTTTAAGTACAACTTCAAGCTGCTCAACCCGGCAACCTCACCTGGAATCGAACCCGAAAGCTTGTTATGAGAGAGGTCTAGAATCTCCAAATTCACACATTTTCCTATACTTGATGGTATGGTTCCTGAGAGGTGGTTTCCATGAAGCACAAGCCTCCTCAACTGAGAAAGATTAGCCAACTCATCAGGAATCGATCCCGAAAGCTTGTTTCGGGACAAATCAAGAAGTCCCAATCGAGGAATGTCGCCAAGAAATGATGGAATCTCACCGGAGAGGGAGTTATTGGACAGATAAAGCCTCTCAAGCTTCTGCATTCGGCTCAGCTGGCGCGGTATGGTACCGTTAAGAAGATTGGTGGACAAGTTCAAGAGGGTTAGATTAACAAGATTGGAGATTTGAGGTGGAATTGGGCCGTAGATGAGGTTGTCATCAAGATGAATTTGTACGAGATTGGAAGAGAGATCACCAATGGCAGGAGGTATCTTCCCGCCAAGATTGTTTCCCGCTAACTCGAGTTCTTGAAGGCTTGAAGAGTTCGCCAAGGAAGCGAAAAAAGGTTGGAGATTGGAGTTATCGTCATGGCTCAAGAACTCGTTGTAGGACAAGTAAAGAAACTGCAGGAATGGCATTTTACGTACAATCTCAGAGGGAAGCTCTCCGGTGAACTTGTTGGACTCGAGGTCAAGCCATTCGAGCTTGGACGAGTTGGAAAGGGCCGGAGGGACCTCGCCAGACAGATGGTTAGACCATAGAAGAAGGTACCTGTAATTACAAAGATAAATATGATTACAAAGAGTCAACTATACATGCAGATGGGAAACCAAACATGAAACCCAAGATCTCAACGGAAAGACATGTAACAGTTAAATTAAAATGTTCATTGAAAAGTCACGAATTTACTTAATATTTAATAGAGTTATGGAGATGGGATAAGCAACTGCCTGCTACAACCTACCTCAGCTCTGTCACTATATACATGATTAAGGAAATGAATAACGAGCACAACCAATCAAATTTCAGGAACGTAACAACCATGGCTTGAACATGAAACCTAAAATAAATTTAAGGCTAAGTACGTACCTGAGCTCTTTGAGTTGACAACCTTTCTTGAAAGGGATTTCACCAGCAAGAGTGTTGTTGGATAGGTCCATGTACTGCAACAAAGACGAACCATTGCAGAAGAGAGTCGCCGGAACCTCCCCGGAAAGCCGGTTGCTACCAAGATCGAGGTACACTAGCCGATGAAGCGAGCCAAGCTCAGCCGGTATCTCTCCTCCAAGAAAGTTCCAGGAGAGGCTAAGCTGCGCGAGGCGCGAGAGAGAGCCTAGAGAAGCTGGAATGCGTCCTCGGAGGAAGTTCTTGGACAGATCAAGAACAGCTAAGGAGGAGAGATTGGCCAGAGCCGGAGAAATGACGCCGGCGAGGGAACGTGCACTGAGATCAAGCTCTACTACACGTCCCGTGACGTTGTTGCATGTGACGCCGGACCATTTGCAGACGCTGAGGGTGGAAAAGTTCCAGTCTTTTAGAGACTGTTTCGGGTCTGAAGTGATGCCCGACATGAACGAAACGAGCGATGCTCGCTCTGTTTCGTGACCGGGAATGATTTCGCTACATGAATTTGGGAAGAAATTAGCATGGATTGTTATGCAGATGAGAGCCCAGTGAAAGGATATTTTGCAGAAACCATCCATGGGTCATGGGAACGAGATGGAGGTTATAGTGCTTAATACACAATGTTACTGTTGGAGCCATCTATGTCATTAAATATATACAAAGAAAATAGTGTATTCACTTCTTCTCTAAATAATTCTTTAATCTTTATGTTGATTTTTGTATTTTTTTTCTCTCTTCCAGTTCTTAAAGGCAAAAGGGACGCCCGGAACTCGTCCTAACTATTTTAACTTAATTAATTATTTATAAGAGGTAAGTGTCAATTGGTACACTAAAAGCCCAAAAACAGGTAATAGCAAGTCACATGGATCAAAATGTTGAAATATGTCAATTTAGAATTTATGACAAACAAAAATCATAAAAGGGGTCAACTCTAACTTTACGAGCTTCAAGAGTGTGTTGTCATATAACCCTTTTTTTCTTGGGATAAGGGCAAAATTAGTACCCAAACTTGTTGCGTTTACCAAATCTGGTACCTAAACTTTTATTGCACCCAATGTAGTACCCACACTTTTATTTTGTACTCAATGTAGTACCTACCGTCCAATTCCGTCAATTTCACCGTTAAACGCCTCGCTGGCATGCTGACATGGCTGAAAATGCTTACATGGCATCCAACAACCCGATCTGACGTGGCACCGATCTGATTAGGAAATTGAGAATAAAAAAAATAATTTAATTTAAATTTAAAGATTATTATATTATTATTTTTTTGATAAAAAGATTATTATATTATTATTATTTAATTTAATATAACAAAATTAATTCTCTCATTCACTTTTAATTCTCTCTCCTAAACTTAATTTATCTCTCTCATTCACTTGATTTGAGTGATTAATTTTGATTTAAAACTAATTTGTAGTAATTAGTCTTGATTTAAAACTAATCAAGAGTGATTAGTCTTAATTTGTGTATCATATTCCCAAAATTTTCAGATCCATTAGAACAAAATAATCTCAGGCAAAAAAATATTTCAGATCTACAAAATCCAATCAAGAGTTGAATTTTTCTAAACTGAAAATCAAGATTATAGATCTAAAAACTAACCAAATACCAAACAAAAACACATTTACAGATCAAAAACTAACAAAAACTCTCAAAAAAACAAACAAAAAAATTCAAAAACAGATCTGATCTGCTCTGCTCTGGAGCTTCACCGGAAACCGCCGATAGGCTCCATCCTCGCCCCTCTCAGCCACTGGAAGCTTGCCGCAGTCGCCGGAGTTCGCCGTCGAGCTCCGTCTCCGTCTACGTCGGCCAACACCTTC
>JAYMTF010006656.1:0-10027 GCA_036897485.1 Pelargonium nanum
GTCCAAAAGGGCTGACGGTGCAACGTTTTGAAAGCACATGGTATGCCAAAGTTCACAAAAAAAACCTTAGGGGTGCTAGTTGAAAAACATGTAAAGCATAGGGGGTCCATCAGTAATTACCCCTATCTTTTTTGTCATCAATATATTTTTATTTAATACACTAACTTTTATCGAAAATCCAATATGATACCCAATATTTTATTTTAAACTCATTTTGGTTCAAAAAAATTCACGTCAGCAAAAACTAACGGAATCGTTAACAACAATTAACGGCGGGCACCAAATTGAATAAAAAAAAATTTTGATACTAAATTTAGTACAATAAAAAATTGAGTACAGGTTGAATATTCTGACTTTGGATACCAAATTTGCCTTCAATTTTTTATTTTTTATTTTTAAATGAAGATTTCAAATAATAAACTGGATTGCGCTGTCTCACCCAAGAGAACCGAAACCGAATGATATTTCTCGCTCTGCCCCATATCGTATACTATTATATATCCTTCACTTCTTTTCTTTGTAGACCTGTTAACCCTAAACCCCATCTTAATTTCGATCCATTCTCATCAACAGAATCGCTTATTTATCAGATCCTCTTACTGCTCAGGTAAATTATGTCTCTTTGCTATCGTTTAATTGTTGCAGCTCACCATTTCCTGCAATTCCATGAGTTAATTGGACGATTTTTTTGAAGTTCTTGTTTTGGATTCTGCCCCTCTTTTAGCTCTTGATTGGTTCGCAAAGTTTTTTTTTTCCTTCTAATAAGAGTTATTTTCCCCCAGAATATATTAATACTTATGATTTTGATTTAAATTCTTTTGCGAGATGCAAATCAACAGATTTTTGGTGTCTTGTTTGAGCAGATCTAGTATTTGCATCTCTTTTTATTTTCCCTGATCATGTTTTGATAATTTTTAATTTTGAAATCAATAGATTTGGGCACTTTTGAGTTGAGTTTTATTTTATCATTCAAAAAGTACGGAATTCTCCTCTGGGTGGAATCCGGACTCGTAAATTGCTAATATGAATGAATTTGATTTGCTGAGGGAAGATTGTTATCCCAAATTCTTCCCTCAAAGAATTTAATTTGAACAAAGACCAATCAAATATTTTAAACTCTAATCGGACATATTTTCCGCCATTCAATTATTTATTCACATAAGCAAACCATATATGGTTTGTTATTCAATGCAGTTATAAGTTTAGTGTCTTTAAATAGACATCGGGGCAAAAAGTTAAAATAAGACTCGACATAATCATTTTCTTTTCTAAATCTTTAATTTATACTATAAAGATGGTGAACGGTTTATTTTCTCATCAATGCTATAATTTGTCATCAACTCCCTATTTCTTTGTTAGCATAGATGATTTCTATGTAAAATGAAATCAATACTATTATGGAAAATTTATAATTAATGCAAATTTACTTCTTTTGTATTGTATCAGGAGAAATGTCTATGGCACAGACTTACCGCTCGCATGGAGGCACTTTGCATGACGACTATTGGCCATCTTCTAGCAGAACAGACCACTCAAATGGAAACAGGGGCACAAACATGAACAATTTTCATTTGAAGAATTATAACAACTTTGATGACTTTACAAGAAATTGTAGGGATCCTTTGAATAATTCTACCTATGTTAAGCTTGACGGTCCACCGTCTTTCAAAAAGAGAAAATTTTCCGCTTCTACTTGGGGTGAGAGTGCTAGGCATTATCTGCCACCCATTACATATGAAAGTGCCCCATCAACATGCAACAACCCAGTCATACCCCCTACAAGATCAAATGCTGGTATGTCTACATTCACCGGCTGCAAACGTGACCGGTCACAACTTGAAGATGATGAGGAGGTTGTCTTCATGTCAAGGAATGAGATTGAGAGATGCTCTCCCTCTAGGAAAGATGGCATTGATGCATTTTGTGAAGCACATTTGCGGTACTCGTATTGTGCTTTTCTTCAAAACCTTGGGATGCAGCTTGAGTTGTGAGCTCATTATGCCTTCATATTTTGATCTTTAGCAGTTACATTTAGTTGTTAGTTTAGTCATTCATTCTGGATTTACCGAAATAGTTCAGGTTTATACGAAGGTGATAGAGTTCATCTTTATTTGTTATTGATTGTAAGTTAGCATGATTGTAATTAGATATTATTATGTATCTTGCAGGCCACAAACCACTATTGGCACTGCCATGGTTCTATGTCACCGGTTCTTTGTTCGACGATCACATGCTGGCCATGATAGATTTGTGAGTTTCTTGGGTCTTGTGCTTTTGATTTTCAGATGACATGTCTATGTTTCTTAGATAATTTCTTGCAAATTTCCTCATTTATCTTGGAATGTGCTTGCTATTCGAGAAATCATCATCTCTAAGAACTAATATGGGTGTATAATTCTGGTTATAAAGAACCTTTACAGTGAGAAGAATATATTTCTTTACTATAAAAATAGAAGTCTTAACTCATGTTGCTGGCAAGGCAAGCACTCACCAGATTGGTCATGTTTTCATATTTTGGATAGATTGTATCAGTTGATTTATATTGGCCAAAGATCTTAGGTAACTTTTCCATTCTACAAGTAAAATTATGCTTGTAAATAGTATGCTATATTCATGCAAGTCTGGTTTCATATTCACAGAACCATTGCCTATAATTTCAGATTTTGCATTTCTTATTCGCTAATTGTATTTCCTTAGAGTAGGCCTTAGTTAATAGCCTACTAGAATGCCCTTTTTATAAATGGAGACTATACACCCATAAGACAAATTTAAAGTCTTTCTACTTTGCTCGTGCACACAGAAGGAAAAAAAAGGAATCAATGATCCACAATATACTTAGATACATTGGATGAACTTTTTTTTCTGGGTACATTTTTCTTGTTGTTTCATTTTGTATATATGATTTGGGATGAAGTTTTGTACTCTTTTCATATGTCTTTTAATGATGCATTTGGTTGAAACAGTAGCATATTCCTGCTTAAACTAATGACCTGGTTCCATTTCAGTTGATCGCGACAGCTGCTCTTTTTCTTGCGGCAAAGTCTGAGGAGACAGCACGTCCTTTGAACAATGTATTGCGAGCTTCTTGTGAAATTTACCACAAGCAGGATATCACATTCTTGTCCTATTTGCTCCCCATTGTGAGTTATTGAACATTCTTTTCACTTCTGCATGAAAACACACAAGGGAAGAGGGTGACCTTTGGTGCAACGGTTTGTTTGTTGTCTTGTGAAATTGAATCATGGGTTTGAATATGACAAACAAACTTTCTGTGAGGGGTAAGGCTATGCTCAATTGCACATCAATGAGCCTCCCCACACCCCATGATGTGGGAGGCCTTCCTTTTTATGAAAGCAAAAGGGAGAATGAATGAATTTAAAATGCTGGAGTATTAGATTTAAGATGTCTAAGTTACAGTAGAGATGCTGTATTTGGGATGGTAGCATAGAGTGTATTGTGATTCAAGCAAATTTACTTTTATATACGAGTGTAGACTACTTGTATAAACAGCTTATCTTCAAATTAGTATGGTTCCATTTGTCGAGCATTTGCTTGGAACTTAGATGGAAATAATTTCGTTCGTTGATTTTTATTTATTTACCAGTTATTTTGTATAACAGGAGTTCTTTGTTGAACAGGATTGGTTTGAGCACTATCGGGAGCGGGTGATTGAGGCAGAGCAAATGATATTAACTACCCTCAACTTTGAGCTTAGTGTTCAGCATCCATATGTTCCCCTTACCTCCATTCTTAACAAACTAGGTCTATCACGAACTGTTTTGGTGAATCTGGCATTAAGCTTGGTCAGTGAAGGGTAAGTTCTACACCTCCAACTTTTCACTTTTTTGGCTATATTTTGATGAAGTTCGAAGCAATTACAAGCAGGATATTTTAGTTGATTTTTCGGGTATAGCTAACATCACATTCAGCAAGTATAATTACTATGAAATTTATGCTTTACCTAGCTTTTTGTGGTCCTGCTCCATCTTCATGTGAGGCTATTCTATTTCTATACCCAGTCAAATAGCTGTTGTAAAAATGTTAATATGACAAATAAAAACTGGTTGTGTGCAATGATGTTTGTTCTTTGTTTATTTTTGGACTGCATGTTATTATAATCTCAATCAGATTGCAGATCTGTTGATGTTTGAAGGTACATAATGTTATCAAAGAGGATGGACTGGTTTCTTCATTTCCTCTTTCCTTTTAAGAACAACTAGTCTGCACGCTTTATATGTTTTGTTATATTGATTTGTTTGGCGTGGCATATAATTGCAGGGTCTACACAAGATTAGCATGCTGGCCTGTATGATATTCTTAGCTGGCGGATTGATATGCTCATCGAAAGTTTTGTTTTGAAATGAAGTTGAACTCCTGATGTGCTGTGAATGTCTTTACCATTAACTTTTCATATCCATCCACTTTGTTCATTGGCTATCTTAGATAGCCAAAGAACTATCTGGCCAGCTAAGTTGCACGTACACGAAAAAGCGATACCGTACAATACGATACGGCTATTCCTAAATTTTCTAAAAATTAGGATACGATACGTTACAATACGTTATATAAAAAAAATATAGAACATAAATCTATATATTTTGTATATATATATGTAAACATAATAAAGTTATATATTAAATATAAAAAACTTAAAATTAGAAACAAAATTAAACTAATATATTTATATTAGAATAACACTAAACTATGTACTCTAGATGCAACCAAATAAATTATAAAAAATTATATAATACAAAAGATATATACGAAACCAAAAAAAAAATGTGTGTAGAAGTAGGATTCTATCTAATTACAAACTAACTAATACAATTTAAGTTGACGCAGAACACCTTTTAATATCCATTGATATCAGAATAATACTAAATTATATACTCTAGATGCAACCAAATAAATTATAAAAAAGTATATAATACAAAAAATATATATGAAAACAAAAAAAGATATGTGTAGAAGTAGGATTCTATCGAAGGACAAACTAACTTATACAATTTAAGTTGACGCCAAACACCTTTTATATATCCATTGAAGATTTGAAACAAACGTATTTATCATCTGCGGCACAAACAAAAACCAAATCCACAATTGCTTTTAGGCGTATTAGAGCGTATCTGTATTGGATACGTATTTAATACAGATACTCTTGGCATGTATCCGTGATCATAGCTGGCCAGTGATCATATCATAATTTTTCTTCTCTCACTTTTGATTTTGAACAACTCTAAAAGTTAGTAAACTTGGAAGCCTGGCTGCCTTTCCAACAGATCTGAAAGAGAATGACCAGGCAGGGAGTGAGGTGCTTGCTGATCACCCATTTCTTTTGCCAATAGAAGCTTTGGGCCATAGCTTGTGATTTTAATTGCTCCTTTAGGAGATAGGTATCTTAAAAACCTGACTGAATGCATGGGCCTGCACGCATTTGGATGCCCAGTTAACAGACAAACAGAATCCATGCAGTCATAGGCTGCTTGATGCAGCTTCCAAGAAATAAAGTCAATTGTCATCATATCTCACCCAAATTCCACCAGAACTATGCCTTTCCATTTTGAGGCAAAAGCTTGCGAAGTTATTATATTAATACAAAGATTTTCACCAGAACTGTCATCATTTTCATCGAATTTTCACAGAAAGTCTTTGTTCATAAACTTGTTTCCCATTTAAGAATCAAATTAAAATTTTATTATATATTTCAGCTATCTACTATGTGTATACGGTTTGTAGTTTTGTATTAAATAACAATATTCAGCTATCAACATTGAATTCCTTTGATGTCTTTGTCTCTCATTTTATTTCTAACCATCAATTTTCCACTCATCATGGAAGTTTGAACATTTTTTTTTCTTTTTTCGTTGGTTTTACTTTGGGTTTGCTACTACGGCGTAGTACTGATATAATAGTTCGTGTTATGAAGGGTTTCGGTTCAGGGTTTGTGTTCTATGTAGAACATCTTTTCATTTGTTGTCTATGGTCACTGAATCATGCTCCTGTTTTCCTACATTTTGATAATCGATTTGATGCCTGGTCTAAATTTGTTATTGGTATATGAACTGGTATAGTAGATGTATACCTGCTATAGGCATTTAATGCAACATTAGATGATAAATAATTAACCCTTGAAATTGTTCTCCTCACTAGTTGAGTCATCTATGTATGAGATGGAGTTAGCAGTATGAGAAAGAGTTATTATGTAGTCTGTTGTATGAATCCATACTTTCTTGTGGAGAAATATTATAATTTTCTTTTATGACTTGATCATGGTGATTTCTATTTGGTTGTTCTAGTGGTTTAAGCATTTTGTGGGGTTAAGTCTTGCTGATATGTTGATATGATCAGAATAGTAGTAAGGACTGAATTTTACATTGAATGATTATGGCCCTTGCTAGTGGTTATGAACAAAGATAGAATTAGCCTGTGAAGTAAGTTATTAGTTAGCTTTGAGTTGACTTAAAGGATTTCATGATCAACTTTTTACTTGCTTGTACAAATTTGACAGCTCCTAGATTCAAGGAGTAGTATGGGAATGTGGGGTTAGGGAAAATTAATTAAGACTAGACTTTTGTTCCTTCTGAAGGATGTAGGATCAGAATTGGGAAGGCCTGACCCCTAAATGTCACAAAATAATGCATCCTGCCCATATTTAATGCTCGAGGAACCTAGATAAGATAGTCACAGCAGTAGTGCCTCTGTAGGAGGTTCTTCTCAAAATTTAACACAACAACTTCTTGCATTACTTCTCAACGGTTAGTACTATTACTACTACAGCAGCTGCAGTGGTGGCAGCTGTAGTCTTGTTCTTTAAACTAAATTAAGCTTTTTCCCTGATGAAGTATTCTTATGGTGGCTCTCGAGCCTATGGACTCGGCTCAGCTTGATATCCTTGAACGAGCATATGGATTTGGGATCGAGCTTGACGGTGAAAAATAGTGAAGCTAGAGCTTGGCTCATTTCCATTTTATCATAGATTTAAAATTCATTATAATTTGAAAGTAATCGTTAGTACATATCAATGAGTATGAATACTAGTTTTGAATGTCATATATATTCAAACATTATATAAATAATACACACAATACATGTCCTATATCGATATCAGTTTAAAATGTTACAATATTAAAACTATACAATTAATTATAGATAAAGATTATAACACTTTTTATGTAGACTTTCAAGAGAAGCAAATATATAAGAAATCATAAAGTATACTATATATGGGTAAAAATATGTCATAAATCCAACTCAGCTCGTTTGTTAAAGGAGTCTAAGCGTAGGTTCGAGTTTGGCTCAAGCTCAAGCCAAATATTTAGTTAGTCGAGCTCGAGCGGTTTGTTTACAGCCCTGAATGTAGCCTCTATTTTAATAGGTCTAGTTTCCAATTGTAATTACAATACCATACCATTTTAATGCCCTAGAACGAAGTCAATCAATATCTTTTGATGTTGACGTGTAGATTTCAAATTGCCTAATGTTCACTTACTAATAAAATTATTTTTCCCAAACACACCCACTTTTAGACTTGAATTACATATAATGACCCTTTCTAATTGTCTTAATGATATAATACAAATAATATGATTCGGATCACTAATTTATCAGTTAAGCAAGCGTATAAACACCGAGTCTCGAAACTGAGATCTTAGGGACCAAGTGAAAACAACCACTTGACCTACCGAGTGTTCGTAGGGCAAGTGGTTACTTGACCTCAAGGGACCAATTGGGTAAATTATTAATATATAGATCATGGTTTTCAACTAATAAGTTATATGAAAAATAAACTTAATTAGTAAAATATATTTTATTTACAATTAAAACTATTTAATAATTATTCTTATCATGATTTCTTCGTTTTTCATTCAATAAAAATTATTTTCAATAATGTCATTTTTATTTATTTCCTCAATTTACCAATCACTCTAGTCAATTTGTACCGAATAATCTTAACTAAAGAATTTTTACCCAATTTTCTTACGTTTCTTTTACCAAAAGTCCTTCCCGACATGTGTTAACCAAACAAGCAACAAGTGTACTTATATTTTTCAAGTCTATTGCTTCATATTTATGTAAGTTTGAGACATGTTGGGAGACATTTGATAACTGATATAATCTGAAGTTCCTTCATTGTTTAGAGGCATTTTATTGCCACTCATCTATACATTCAAGGTTTTTATGCAGACTGAATATATGTGACATGATAGGGTCATAAAGATTGATCTTTACTAAATGAGACAGGATAGGACTTATCCTATCCCGCCATAGTCACAGATACAAACTTTTTTCAGTCATTGTATCCAATGGAAGCACCAAATGCCAGAATTTGTTATATATTTTTATTTCTTATGTATCCGTTATTTTATTTCACCCACAAAGCATAGTCATGTGGTTTGAAGTGGTTACAAAACATTTTAATTTAGAACTATGCCATCAGTGCTATGGGGTTTTCAGCCAGACCTTTTTTTTTTTTGAAGGAACATTGCCTGACCCTTTTTAGATATATATTTATATGTTTATTTACTTGAAACTAATTTTTTATGCAATAATGGACATATGGTCTTATTTCGTTAGAATATTCAGTATACTCTTAATTGTGTGTGACCGCATGGAAGAGGATTTTGGATGGAATTCTGTAAGTCCGTATACTCATGTTTTCTGAGCATGAAAGCATGCATTTTGAGAAGCCTATCCAGATTTGACCTTTGAGAGACAGGGATACTGGCATTTGCTGTGAGAAAATATGTTTGCAATGCGCTGCTACTCTTCCTGTTTGCTTTATCAAATGATTGCATTTGTTTTGGGAGGTAAAAAAAACCCCTGCAGCAGAATTGGGCGTTGGAGATGATATATTCTCTAAATGGATATAACATGTTTTCTATAGTAGTGGTACTCTTATCAACAATTCTGCAGAGATTCTACGTGGCTTGCTGCTTTTTTAGTTGGTAAGAAAAATAACTAGCTTGCCTATTTAGTGTTTTTTATTTTGTTAGTTTCTGGAACCAATATTGACTTCATTGCCTTGTAGCTTTCATTGGATGCTTGTATGCTTATTCTTGTACTTTTGAAGCGCATGTTCTGTTTACGTGGCAAATGTATGCCAACTTGTACGAGATGTTTCCTCATTTTAATGATGCCCTCAAATGGATGGTTTGGCTATTTATCTATATCTTCACCTCTTTGAATGGTGGTGGTATTGTTTTTTGATTTGGTATTTTTTAAGTTTCTGTTTTTGTTTGGTTGTTTTGTAGGCTTCGGAGCTCGTTGTGGCTTCAGTTTAAGCCCCACAATATTGCTGCTGGAGCTGCATATCTGGCTGCCAAATTCCTGAATCTGGATCTGTCTTGTTATCAGAATATCTGGCAGGAATTCCAAACATCACCCGTCATTCTTCAAGGTATCTACTGCTCAGATGAGCTTGATATCTTGTTACGAGACTTGAGATAGATGTCGATTTGTGTTGTAGCAGGTTTAATTTGATAGTTGTTGGATGCAGATGTGGTGCAGCAGTTGATGGAGCTTTTCTAGAATGTTACTGGCTACATATTGCTATTACAATTTAGGTTTATGGGTATATATTTTATCGCCCACTTCATAAAAGTGGTGATAATACAAGATTCCGAGGATTGTCGAGGATTGTTAAGGTTGTAGACTTGTAGTATGTTTTCATTCTGGATCTGTGACTGAGTTGTTATAGGTATGTACTATACAACCTTGTCGTGAGTAATGATAGTTGATACTTGCTCTTGAGTTGTCTAGTGTTTTTTTTTTTTTTAAACGAAAATCATAATTTATTAATCAATACTCAAAGGTTTAGATACATTCAGGAAACCTGGTACAACCCAAACCCGACCAGACATAAAATTAGCAACCCGAACGTACCTACGAGCTCCTAAATTTGCTGATTTAAAATTCATAGAGAACACAAGTGTCTCGAAAGAAACTAAACACAACCTAGCCTGAACTAGCAGACAATACCTGGCACCCTGGATCCTAACTCGAGATCCGACATGGCTAATTCAGAAAC
>JAYMTF010006657.1:0-10027 GCA_036897485.1 Pelargonium nanum
AAATTTCCATGTTTAGTTTAGGTTTTGATTAGGCTGATTTGCTAGCTTTGGATTATGGTAGTTTCTATAGGGTCAATGTAATTCCTATTTCCAATTAATAAAAGTAGCAAGTTCAAGGTAAAAAAAAAATTATTTTATTATATTTATATCTAGTGAATAAATATTTTACGTTACGAACAAAAATATTGCCAATTTGAGCGTTCTAAAATATTCTATTTCTATCTTTCAAACTTCAAAGTTCTAACATTTTACGTTTCCGTTTATGTTCCGTGTACAGTAAAGTTTTACAATTCATATAACTTAATTATGAAAGGAACTATACATATAACTTGGATATGTTAGAAAACAAATAAACAAGACAAAAATTATAAATATCATGAACATTGTTTGTATTGTTATGTGCTCACAAACAATATCCATCTACGCGGGGTGACTTATGATGTAGAATTTTTTAAGTCCCCACGCGGTAACTAGCCGGATTGCGAAATATTGAAATAAGATTATTTGCTTGTGTATGAGCCAATAGTAGTAAGTTCACTCCTGATCCTAGTTTATATCTATTAATAACAAAAAAAGAAAGAAGTAAACATGGAGTGATGTGATATTGTACTTTTATATTTGCCAATTACATTTTCAGACATGAGCAATTAAATAAAGTTTAGTGCTTGACTGCTTGTTCTGCTAACACATGTCTATAATGACTTTTGGGTAAAAAGAGTTGTAATGAACTAGAAAGCTAATAAACCCTTCTGTTCTTGAATGATTGATAAACAAATTTGAATCCCAAAACCAGTCAAAATTAATTATAATTCAAATTTACTTTCTCTTACATATAAACGTGCAAGCGAGTTAAGTGTCGTTGATGATACGCTTGCTAATTAAAAAGAAAAAAAAAGAGTGGTTGATGTTGTATCCAAATTTTATTTGCAATCTTTTTAGTTTTGCTCTCGTATTGTGAACTTTTTGTGATTTTTTCATGTTTATTGGCGCACAAGTGTGTGAATATTAGTTTTTGCATCCTCTTTTCTAATGTGGGAATTGAGTTTATTTGCATAGTTAATACTAACAAAACAACAATAAAGTGTGTAGACTTTTCGAACAAATATAACAACTGTGATCTAAAAGTACTCATTATTCGTTTGAAATGAATTGGATACACGTACTTTAATCACTTCCATTTTCTCATTCAACTCATATTAGAAAACATGACATTAATTTATCTACGAAAGAAAACTATTTCTAATGTTTATAGTGGCATTTACAAGTAAAATACTACTATGTCACATTGAACTCCGATTCCACTCAGCTACTGTTTGAAACTTTGTCCCCAAGCAACTGAGTGAACTCGTCCACACTCCACATCTCTACAAAAAAGCAGCTTCTCCTCTCTACTCTTCACTCACTTGAGAGAGCTCTCTCAAACAACTCACTCCTCTTCTTCATTTCTGGAAATTCAAAAGCTTCAAGCTCTGTTTCAATCTCTTCAAAATTCTCTATACCCATTTCGCGCACATGGAACCCGAAGCTTTCAAACGCAAGAGCAGACCCCAGGCACGCCTCCCTCCGAAACGGGGCCGTATCAAGCTCCTGATATTCAGGAGCTGCCTAGGATCCTCTGTCCGCGACGACGACGACGACCATGTTCCGAGGAACCACCGAGACTGTAAAGCTCTCCTGAGCTCGAGCTCCACCACTCCAGCCTACAACTCCGATTACCACTCCGATTCTTGATGTTCTTGTTCTTGTTCTTGTTTTGTATATATATTCATGTTCTTGCGAGGCGGATCTGTGGATCTTGTTTCCTGTTTCTTGATTTTGTTTAATTTTTCATTTTTGTTCTCTGTTTTGATTCTGTGGAGAAGCTGGGATTTTGGTGTTTGTGTATCTATTTCAAGACCCTGTTTCGTGTTTTTATGAAATTTATATTTTTCTGAGATTTGAGGTGCTGTTCTGTTCTGTTTCTGTGATTTTTTTTGATGGATTGTGCGATTCGATTTCTGGGCTTTCCGTTGTCGGAAAATTGATGTTTCTGTTTGTTGCGATTAAGGATTGGTGAGCATGTCATGACGGCGGCGATCACTAGTATGATGTCAAAACTTTATTGAGTTTATTAAATGAAATTTAGAGTATGTTTGTATCAATTGCCCACAAGCATAAATTGATTTGGAACAAGTTTGAATTGCTTGATAATAACAAATACTCCCTCCGTTTGTCTAAATATTTTGTCCAAAATGAGTGTCATGTTTCTATTTTTAAGTTATTATATTATTATTTTTTCCATATTACTCTTATCACTTATGCACTGCACATAAGCAGATTTGAACTGCACATGAGATGTAGGTGGGAAAGTGAGGGTAATATTGGAAACATATTAAATTATCTAGTAATTCTTAATTTTTACAAAAAATGAAAACAAGACACTTATTCTGAGACGGAGGGAGTAAGTGATAAAAATTATTGTCAATCATATTCTTTCGTATTTGTCTCAAATCTTATACATGACGGACTCAATTTTAAGTAAACCAATAATAATGATTTGATTTTTAAATAAAAAACAACTGAATGGACCTGTAAATGTAATCACCCATATTTTCAAGATGTATATTAAGTCGTTTTATATGAGTCTTGTTTGCCAAGCAACTGTGACTCACACTCCCACACTCCACATTCCACACCAGCAAGCTCTCTTTCTACAAAAAGCCACTTCACTTTGTTTCTTTCTTCTTCACTCACGTGCAACAACACTCCCATTTTTGTCTTCTTCACTTCAATTGAAGACACCAATCAATATTAAGCTTCTTGCTATTGAATATTTAGGCTTAAGGAGAGGACATTACTGCATTCAGTTTGAATATTTGCAATGGTTTAATCTTTCTGACTTAATTTGGAAATTTTTTTTTTGAATTAGTATGCTAATTAAGTCTCACAAATTAGTAAGATATTCGGTCTTTTCGTCAGACTTGTTTGGATGAGCTAGTCAATTAATTTTGTTCGTCTTTTATTATCATTCAATCTGAATTTTAATGCATCTTATCTTAAGCAATAGATCTGAGGTAAAAACACCCTTTAAATAATTATCAACATTCTTGTTCATTTCAAGAGAGATACAAATCTAGCAATATATCCACTGTAGCATACTTTTATTACAGAATGCAGTCCACGTCTTTTTCTTGCCAATTTTTCAAAAGTAAATTAATTATTAAAGAAAGAATCTAAACCAAAAATATGAAGGCTTAGATTCTTATTCCACGTTAAAAATAATTCTTATTTTCTTTAAAGATTTTGTTCATCCACTTAATCAAAACATGGTCTAATTAAATATTTTGTGAACTTGTATTGAGAAGAGCTCCCAACCCATAGACATTCAAAATTTAATTTGACAAAAAAATTTAATCTTATTTAACCTGATCTGACAAATTTGTACATAAAACTACAACAAATTTTACACTAAAAATTGAAACTCGTTCCAATTTAAAAAAATTCAAACTAAGTTTATATTGTGTTTATAAATTCGAGTCCAATCGGAAAATACAAATTACATTTGAGTCGTGTCCGAGTGATTCTTTGGTTGGAAACAGCTATAACTCAATTCTCATTCTGATAAATGCTGAGAGTTCTTGGTGTGCTGTAAAGTGTAGTATTCTCCGAAGCATTTAATTAATGTGGTGTACGTAATCTAATTAAACATTTATACCCAAATAGGACTATATAAACTGTTACTAAATATTGCAAATAGACAAAGACTCCTGTTTACAATTATGCACATCAACAAAAATAGAATGGTCCATTATGGACAGCTGTAATTCGATTAGATCCTGAGAGGTCACTTCTAAGGATTTGTAGCATCAAAAATACAAAATACTCCTATAATTGTGAATGCATATAATTCATGTATTTGTTTTATTAGTGCCCATTCGATCATTGGCCATGTCCCCAAATATGCCATTGATGATTGTTGTGACGGACTAAAAAATGATTGAAACAAACTATTTCTAATTACTAATCATAAACTTATTTCAACTCTTGCATTAAATTTTAGTTTAAGACATGACGTTGGAAGAACACACCCCTAATGGTAGGCCGTCACTAAGATTTAAAAAACATCTTATGTAACGTCAATTTGGCAAGTTAGTGGTGTGATTCAATTCCTAGACGTGGACTAACTATTATCAGAGCAACTGTCATAAAGTGTTGCACCTCCAGAGATCTCAAGTTCGAGTCTCGGTTGGTATGCTTGTTTATTAAAAAGAATTCCTAGACGTGGTACATCTTAGCGGTAACTTTCAAGATTCTCACTCAGGCTCCATTTGATGACGCAAAAAGGGTGATGATATCACAAAATCTTCAACAACAAATCATGTATCGTTATGTCATTGTTTATTTACTTTCATATTATAAACACACATTCCATCCATGCGAAAAGATGAATATGTATTTTTTTACATTTCTCATCTCATCTAAGTTCATTTTTCACAAATTCTCTCTAATAGGCCACATTAGTACACTATTATTAACATGACAAAAATGCTTATTCTCGGGTCCATTGCAAATTTTAGTACACCAAACCCACTAGTTTTCATTTGACATTGTACTATTTTAATGCGTAGAAGCCCAACTCTCGGGAAGAATGAAGCCCATTTTTATTGGACTTGAAATTGGATTCCTTGGCATTCGATCCATAGGAAATATTTGACTATGAGGCTTCTTTGGCCCAACCAAAAAGCATATCACGTACAAATTGAAGATATCATTTCTTACCTCTTAAAGTAACAATTTTTTTGTTATAAGAAACCTCTTTTTTGATAGACAAAGTCTCTTCTCTTACACCACCACCACCAAGGATGTGTTGAGTGAGAATCGATCCTGAGACCTCATCCCACTCACACAGCTAGAATAACCAACTGCGCCACCCTTAGTGGTTTGTTATAAGAAACTTATGAAAACAAAGAAGAACATAACCATAAATGTTCCCCACCCAAAAAATACATTGAATTTTATAAAAGCATAATTTACATACAAGTGAACGGGAGAGATTTCTTTTCTCCTGTATAATACAAATTAATTTAAACAAAACTATATTAATATCATACTATGATTCTCAGTCGAAGAATTATTGATTGAGATCTAATCAAAGCACAAAGTAAATAAATTTAGAAAAATAATAATTCATTAAGACAGTTGCGTACATTAAATAGTGAGATAAGGTCAGCGCATTGACTTGGTTGAGTCAGAGCCCATAATTCTTCAACTAGACATGTTTTTTTTGGTTAAAATCTAAAAGAAAATTGAACACATAGAATTGGTAGAATCTCATCGTTGAGATGTAAGTGTTTTGTCTGTCCGGTCATACATAGGAAATGCAAAATGGTGAAGTTTCTGAGAAAATGTTTTCCCATTTTCCTAGTGTTTTGGTGGGAATGAGACCAATTGAAATGTCAAAATGATACTGGAAGTCCAAGGTCCAATTGCTAGGAAAGTAGCACCACAACAAGAACAATCAAACCATCTGTAACTGGTGGGTCAAAGTCAGACTCAGCTGGACCAAACCGAACCGAACCGAACCGGACCGAACAAGCGGTTTCTGTTAGGCTTCGTTTGGTTTTTAGGTTCAAAATTCAAACATTCAAATCGAAACCCCCAAAAGTACATAAGGAGCCAAAATCAACCGTTCCGTTTCTGTCCTGTCCCTACCCACACTCCACACCACGCCTCAATCCCACCTCTTCCTTCTTTTCTCTTACCACTACTTTTCTTCTCTTACATCTTGCTGCGATTCTTTCATTTTCACGCACTCGCACACACTCCAAGCTTCAATTCCCTCAAATTCCTCTTCTTCTTCGTCTTCGCGTTCTTGATTTGATCGGAAAATGGAGAAGGAAGCAAGTGCAGCGGAAGTGAAGGGGATTCCGACTCACGACGGACGATACGTGCAGTACAACGTTCTCGGCAACCTTTTTGAGGTCTCCGCCAAGTATGTTCCTCCCATCCAACCCCTCGGTCGCGGTGCTTACGGCATCGTCTGGTACGATCCTTCTCCTTTCTCAGATTGTGTTTCTGTATCTGTATCTGCATGTACATGTGTTGTATTAGCTGATTTCGATCTGGATGGTAGTGATTCTGAAGGTATTTGTAATTGAGAAGGCATGAGAGTTTTATTTGATTTCCATTGGAATGAGATGGAGATTGATTATGTATACTGTAATTAAGCTGTGTGTAATTGATGTGCTGTCTGAGTTAAATTGAATCAGGTCTTGAGTGTTGGCTTAGGCATTTCTTGGATATTCTATGAATTTGATTCGGTGAATTACTTGTTAGTATTCACTTGCTTGTTGCTTGTGATTTTAAGGTTTTTAGTCAATCTACTTGAAGCTTAATATGGTTGATTGCTTATAGAGATTTAACAAATTTTCTCCTACAGCTGTGCGACGGATTCTGAGACAAAAGAAGAGGTTGCAATCAAGAAGATCGGTAATGCATTTGACAACAGAATTGATGCTAAGAGGACGCTGCGAGAGATCAAACTCCTATGCCACATGGATCATGAGAATGTACTTGTTGAAAAATGCATACCTTTTTAATCCTTGCTTTATTCCTTGCTTTTACTTTAGTTAGTTGCATTACCGACTTGTCTTATTACAAGTTTAAAACACAGGATGCTGGATGCCTAATCATTCTTTTCTAGATTAGATCATAAATCTTTGACAGGTCATGCAAGATTATATGGGATGCAGGATCCTGTCCCTTAATATGTTGGCTTTTGGAAACTAGTAGTAATCTTTGGACTCTACACTTCTGTTTCCAGGTTATCAAAATCAAGGACATCATACGGCCACCACAGAAGGAAAAGTTTAATGATGTTTACATCGTGTATGAATTGATGGATACTGATCTGCATCAGATAATACGCTCTAGTCAGGCTCTCACTGAGGATCACTGTCAGGTTAGTTAATTGTTTTCCTGTTGCAAAATTAATGGATGCTCCAAATAGCTGAATTTGGTTCCTGTTTCTTAAATGTGTTAACATGTGATGCAGACTTCATATTTCATGCAATTGATTTTACACATGGATTTACATTGAAAAGGCTAGCTTCAAATGTCATTAGTTGGTTTCGAAGTTGAGCCGCAGCTATTTATATTGTCCTTTGCTACATGAAAGCATAAAAATATCCATATGCAAGTACTTTGTTATCAGCTAAGGTTACTTGGTTATAACTGAAAGGTAGTCTTTGTCAGATGATTCAGTTTGATCATAGGATTTTCATGACATCACAAGCATCTAAACTGATATATGACCCAATGAAAACCTATGCTTAGAGAATGGCTTCATATCGTTGCATAGACTTCTCATTTTCCTCTGAAATCATAAGTGATACTTTCAGACCCAGTTCTTTTAAGCAATGATACAGACTCGTTTGCTAGAATGGCTCACATTTTGTGGAAAATTACAAAGGGCTAAATCCCTTAATGACATGCGTTCTGAGTATGGCACTTTAAACATGTTAAGAAGAAAAAAAAAACTGTGCGATTTCAGGAAATTCCTTACCACATTAAAGAACTTCGTTTCTTCAGCGTCACTTTTTCTTTTGTGCAGTAGCAATATAGGTAGCTTACGTGGGTAGTTGTGTGAAATGTACATTTTGTATAAGTTGGGTGGATTCATAAATTGAATGAGTTAAGTTAATAGCCACCATTTTTATTGCATTGCCAGTATTTCCTCTATCAATTGCTGCGGGGACTGAAGTACATACACTCAGCAAATGTTTTGCATCGTGATTTAAAGCCGAGCAATTTGCTTCTCAATGCTAATTGTGACCTCAAGATTTGTGACTTTGGACTGGCAAGAACCACCTCAGAGACTGATTTCATGACTGAATATGTTGTAACCCGATGGTATCGGGCCCCGGAATTGTTACTCAATTGTTCAGAGTATACAGCAGCAATTGATATTTGGTCTGTTGGTTGCATCTTCATGGAGATCATTAAAAGAGAGCCAATTTTTCCAGGAAAAGACTACGTTCAACAGTTGGCACTTATAACTGAGGTATTTATGCTTTGTTTTGTATTCTCTTCCCAGGCTTTCATTTAATTAGATGTGCCATGAATATGATGTTGCTCTAGTGTTTGCATTGTTTGAAACTTTGAATAATAAAAAAAAAATCAAATAGCTCTGAGCTGACGAGTAAAACGTTTTCCCCTGTAACAGCTACTGGGTTCACCAGATGACTCAGATCTTGGATTCCTTAGAAGCGATAATGCTCGGAAGTACGTGAAGCAGCTCCCACAGTTCCCAAAGCAACCCTTTTCACAGAAGTTCCCAAATTGCTCCCCAGTTGCAATCGACCTTGCAGAGAGAATGCTAGTGTTTGATCCCAGCAAACGCATAACTGGTATGTAATTAAATTCATAGATAGTTAGAGAATACCATTGTATTATTTCCTTATACAATAACTTTAATTCTATAGTTGAGGAGGCCCTGAATCACCCATTTCTTTTGAGTCTTCACGAGATCAACGAGGAACCTACCTGCCCGACTCCTTTCAAGTTTGATTTTGAACAGGTGACTTTGGATGAACAAGACATAAAAGATCTCATATGGAGGGAGTCTGTGGAGTTCAACCCAGATACGATGTTGGAGTAGCCTTACCATATCGGTAATTACTTGCATTCTGCAGTAGGCTTCAGTAGATTCCTGATTGAACAATTCGGTTTTGGTTTGGATGGTAAGTGTACGTAGCATATACCGTATCTGCGATGCCCTGGCTTAACAGGGTGATAGGGAGATAGGTTCTCCCTTCATGAACTAAGAGTTGATTGACAATTTTTTCATGGCTGTAATATTGGGAGATGACTGGATTCATTCATGCTTAGAATCCAGTTTCTGTTGAGGTTTGGTAAGCTGAAGAAGGCTACATTCTCTTGGGCCTTCAGTTATTTTGATCTTGTTGTATATGTAATCTGAGTTTCAAGAATACAAAAGACTATGGAAATAAAATATTAGAGGCAATTATGTACTAAAACTGTTTATTTTCAAGAACTCGATATCTAACAGATTAACCTCCAGAAGGACGATCCATTAAGAGCTCTCAGAGCCATTGTCACTCACTATCGTTCAGGTAAACGGCATCGTTTCTTAACTGTTTCAACTTTCAAAATGCCCATGTATAATAGTACCAGGCCTCCCTGATGGGCTTTGTAAATTAGCAGGCCATCGGCCCACATGAATTTTAGATTTCATTATTAATGGGCCTCCTGATGCGTTTTGTATATTATGTTGAGATTTTCTAAGCTAAGTCGAAGGATTGCAAATTCCTACATGTTTCAAAGATTATATTTTCATGCATATTTTTTTACCATGTACAAAATCATTTTGGTACTCATATACTAGACAAGCAATCATTAAGTTAAGCCTATTCACCAATACTTTAGCTGTTATTTTGTAAACAAGGTTACATAAATTAATATGTCTAAAGTCCTTAGTGTCACGTCCCGAAAGAATAAGTCTCTCTCAAGCGCATTAAGAGTGGTCTTTGTCATGCGGTATACTTCTATACTTGCGAAACAAATGTTGATCAATGTGCTTAATGTTGCGAAAAAGCTGGGGCCTCTATCTGGATGTGGGAGTTTGGAGCGTCGCACGAGGTCAGTTTTTTCGATATTTGATATTAGGCTGCCAATAATAGTCAACTTTTGGTATGAGAGTGATAAAAGTATAGTTAAATTCTTTTAATAGGATGTCAGATGAAAGAAAAATCAACATCGTACTCGATAATTGACTCCAATTGATTGTCTAGTATTCATTTTATCAATTGTATTACACAAAAGATGGTAGTTCTCCCATTTTAATTTAAAACTAGTAAGAAATCCCGCGCGATGCACGGGTAAGCAAGACACAAAATAAGATATAATAAATATTATAACAATAAGTATACAATTTATTCAATATATCAATAAATATAATAAAATAATTGATTCATAATATCAAATCAGTTTTTATTCTTCATTTTTATTTTTTTATTAGTTTTCGTAT
>JAYMTF010006658.1:0-10027 GCA_036897485.1 Pelargonium nanum
GGGATTTAGCAACTAAGTTTGATCGAGTTGTGTTTTGTTTATTTACCGCTCTGCGAACCGGGTAGCTCATGAGCTTGTTAGGCTTCCTGGTTCTACGTCTGAGGGGGTTTTGTTTGAGCCGGAGTCTGTTCCGGCCTCTATCATGCATATTTTGTATTCGGATTGTGATTAATATATGATATGGCTTATTTCAAAAAAAAAAAAAAAACATAGATATGTGTTTAGCTCTTACCTAACAAGTAAGACCATAACTTTTGGTGTTAGTGTCTGATTTCTAACGTTTTGAAAAGAATAAATATGACATATCACTATGGATTAAAAACAAGCAAGTTCATTGTATATATGATTTAAAAAAAGGTAAAAGACCCAATTTGGTCCATGAACTTTTGTTTATATAGCAAGTTTGGTCCTTACACTTTAAAAAAAAAAAAAAAGTAGTCCCCAAAATTTTAAATATGGACTCAAAATGGTCATTCTGTTAGTTTTTGTTAACATCTTTATAAAGTGGTCTAACATGAATTTAAAATATATTAAATATATTTTTTTGATATGATCGTTCGATCGACTCACACGACCATCACATGATCCATCACATCAGCAAAATAATTGAACAATAACAATATTTTTAATTTCACGTAAGACCACTTAACGAAAAAACTAATACAAATGGTCATTTTGAGTCTTTATTTGAAAGTTCATAAACCATTTCAAAGTTTAAAAAATTCAATGACCAAATTGAGATTTTTACCTTTTTGAAATATAGCTTCCAATCAACTTTTTTTGTTTAGTTTCTTTATTTTCTTTCCTTCACACACACATAATAATAAAAAAAAATACAAAAAAATAAAACACAATTACATGTAAAGAAAAAAGAATCATAACCATGATTTATTGGCTGAGACTCTTAGCCAATAAATCATAGTCAATGAGATGATGTCACCTCATCAATTAACACTCATACCCGCCCCAATAAATATGTGATCGCTCGGATCCATTTCTTTTGTATCTTGGCTGAAAGTCTCAGTCAATAAATCTTGGTCGAGATTCCAGGCACTCATTATATATATGTCTCTATTTTAACAAATACCAACTACTAAGTTAAACATTTCAGATTTCCTTTGAGGTTTCGGGAGAAAGTTTCTCAGCTCACGATTTGGGTAAGTGAATCTTCAAATTTTTTTTTTGGTGACAAAATGGGCCAATTCACACACTTTATAGCTTATTTGTTTTTGAAAGACCTTTATAACAAAAACTCAAAATTCAATATAAAATATCCAATCTGCACTCTTAAAGATCACATTTGGACCGACATTCTCAACTCGGATCTAAAAAATACAGTGCCGACATCCAGTTCTACAGGACAGCAACATTTCATTCGCAATTAAGACAAAAAGTACAAAAATACCCCCGATTCATAGCAAAAGCCTCCATATAAGCAGGGGCATCTTAGTCATTCCACACGAATAAAGTAACGGTCAATAAAGCAAAGCCCAAAACAATCCTCCTGAAACCGCCTTCTCAGGCAGTTATTGCTTATTAGAATTTCAGAGCCGAAAGAAAAGAACATCACTGAACTCTTCTTCTTCTTCAATCCGATTTTCCTCTGAGCTCCGCAAAATTTCGCCGATTCAGTTGATCCGATACGATACGATACGCCGAGTTTTCGGTTAAGGTCCGTGAATTTCGCTGCTACGGTTGTGAGGAATCGCCATGCTTCTCTCGGCTCTGTTAACCTCCGTCGGGATCAATCTCGGCCTATGTCTTCTCTTCGTCACGCTCTACTCGGTACTGAGGAAGCAGCCGGGGAACATTGTGGTGTACGCGCCGCGCCTCGTGGCGGAGGGGAAGCTCCAGCGGCGAGAGGATTTCAACTTGGAGAGGTTTTTGCCGACTCCTGGCTGGGTCATGCAGGCGTGGCGGCTCACCGAAGATCAAATCGTGGAGACCATTGGCTTGGACGCTGCGGTGTTCATGCGAATCTTCATTTTCAGGTAATTTCAGTGAAATTGTAATTGATTATGGAGAGAATAAGCTGAAGTTGCTAGGATCTTATTGTGCATTCCAAATTCTGCAGCTAGATAGTTTTTCTCGGTTTTTTTATTGATCATCAGGATTGAGTAGAAGCAGAATTGGAGGGTTGAGTGACATAGGGTTTGTTTGGTAAGCTAGTGACTGAAAGCTTCTTCGGTGGAAGCAGCTCCAACATTTTAGTTTATGGCATTCTCTAGGCATTTTCAGCTTTTAGTGGGGATTACTAGACAATTCAGCTAGCAGCAACTTGGCTAAACAGCTTTTGACTTCTTCACTTACCAAACAAACACTTATTCAGTTATTTGGGCTAAATTTGTCTCTCTAGGTTCTGCATTCAAACTTTGCTAAAATTGCTCGACTTGTGTTTCACTGGTATGTCGGTATAGTAAAGAAACTTAGGCATAGGATAAATTTTATAATTATGTCTCTTTGAGATGGCTTGTCTTCTTGATAGAGTAAGGTGGTTTGTTGTAAGTTCTATAACTTAGTCAATGATGGTTTTTCCATTGTCACTAGAGAAACATAGTCCAGTGACTGAGCTTTTATAGACTAGATTATGTTGGGACGGCTAGTATCTTTCTTACAATGTGAGTGGAATGGTTTGGGTGACTCTTTGAGTCCTGTGTGTTGGAACAGCTGCTTACTTCATGAACTGGTATTATGAGATAATGTGACTGTTGTTTAGTATTAATGTGCTAGTTGTTTTTGAGATATAGCAACTTAGCAAGCTCTACGTTGTTGTGCTTATTAAGCATACTATAACTTGTTTACCTAAGTTAGGAGCTTATCCTTCCCTTCCATTTTCTTTCTTCTTCAGCATGATATATGTTCCTTCTCAATTTAATGACTCCCCTTTAGGGAAGACTTAGGTTAATCTCCCTATCAGTTTATCAGTATTCTTACCCTTTTATGCACACCTATGTTTCATTGCTCCTTGTAACATATATATTATCCTTGACCTTTTTTTTTTTTGTGCCTGCAGCTTCAGAGTATTTTCCTTTGCTGGGATTGTTGGGATTTGTATTCTTCTTCCAATTAATTATTTTGGGAATCAATCAACTGATGATATTCCCAGTATGGTGAACAAGTCTCTGGAGTCCTTCAGTATTTCAAATGTTAATAATGGCTCAAACAGGTGATTACTAGATGGTCGGATGGATACAGAAAGTCATTTCTTCATGTTGCAGCTCCACCCTCGTTGGTTAATTTTAATTCTTATACATCATTTATGTTACGATATGAAGCTATGTGTGGAAACTCTTATTTCTGATTCATACTCCTGATTGCTTATCTTTAATTTTCTTAAGGTTATGGGTTCACTTTTGTGCTGCATATGTTTTCACCGGAGTTGTCTGCTACCTTCTTTATTATGTGAGTACTATTTAAGTTAGTTTTCTCTTCTAATGCATGATATTTCGCTAGTTCTTTCCTAAACATTAGTATCCACATATAGGCTATAGCCCATTTTGATTCATGATTATATAAAATGCAGGAATTTAGGTATATTTCCTCAAAAAGAATTGCATACTTCTATGCATCCAAACCTCAGCCAGATCAGTTTACAGTTTTAGTTCGCAATATTCCTGTCGTATCTGGAAGGAGCTTCAGTGAAACTGTCGAGATCTTCTTCACAGAATATTATCCTTCTACTTATTTTGCACATTCCGTGGTTCGTAGCACTGGCAGACTCAAACGTCTCATTGTAAGCATTCTGTGTGAAGTTACCTTCTTCATTTGTTTTTTGTTATTTTTGTGTCAGTTAAAATATTTTGATGTCTGTACTGTTTACTGACATTTGAAAGTGTAATTTTCTTACTGAGAATGATTGCTTGATACCCTTATGCATATTTTCCTCTGGTTTGAAATCGTCAAATTCTTTTGGTTAAGAAACCATATGAATAAGCTATTTTAATTGGTTACTACTTACTACGTCATTGATTCTCTCAATAATGATTGATTGACTAAGTTTCCGATCTGGATTTGGGAAAAGTAGATGTAAGATGGGAATTAAGGTAGGTGAAAAAAAGATAGTAAGGAAGTTAAGTCTCTTGTTAAGATCTCTTACAGTAAATCTTAAATTTTTGTCAACATTATCTATCAAAATGTAGATTTAGAAGTGGGTTTAAGAACCACATTGGATAAATATAAAATGAATGAGCAACATATAATGGTGGAAGTCAAACCCTACTGGCAAGGTTGACATTTTTGTAGTGGAAGCCTAAACCATTATATGTAGCCCAAATATTAAAATTTAACATGGGATTAGAACTGGTTAAGATCTAGGTCTTGCCTTGCCTCCTCCTCTTGTCTCCGGCTGGCTTGCAGATGGACGTGTTTGCAACAGTCCACGTGTGTAAGAAAAATACCTACGCTGAGGGGGAGTGTCGATATAAAAGGTCCCCAATTGTGCACGTGTCTAGCCCCATTGATAAAAAGAATGAAAAATGTGAGGCTCACTCATGAGGGAAAGTGTTGAAGTGGGTAATGTGTCGATCCCAACCAATAAAAAGAAAGGAATATGTTGGAAGTCAAACCCTACTAATAAGGTTGAACTTTTATTTGTGGAAGCACAAACCATTATATGTATCCCAAATATTGAAATTTAAAAGTAGAGAAAATACTCATTTCATAATTAAATTTACTCTCCCTTTTTCTTTTTTATTTCCTCCAACTACTCTTAGATCCAACATGGTGCACTAGTTGTAGCTATGGTTGGTGCAAGGAAATTGATATATCTATACGTCCTTTTTTCCCTTTCCTTTTTCCCATTAGTTCTGACTTCTGATATTCTTATTCCTCCTTTTATGCTTGGCCATTTTAGTATTGTACTCGAGATTCAACATGTTTGGAGCATTTCAGTGGTGTTTTCATTCCAATTTTTCCCTTGCATTTTACAGTATTTGCATCTCTCTTTGTATGCTCATCTTCCAGCAACGTCATTGCAGAATAACATTATTAATGTACGAGATCATCTTCCTATGCCAAAATTGATAGTGGCTTTAGAAAGACTTAACGAGATGAGTCAGAGCACAAAACACGAGGAATTAATGGAACTGGTTACGGAAACTCTAGGAAGAGATATCAGTTATTCAATTTATTTAACTCGTCCATTGGCATCTATATTTTGTTGGATGCGACAATGACTCTAACACTCTGTAGTATTGTTATGTGGGAAATAATCTGGAAATGCTTTAATCTTGTAAATAGCTTGATCTATGAATCTTTTAAATTAGCTTCTCATGATGGGAATGACATGCATTTTCCATGAACTCTATAACTTGAATATTACTTCCTATCAACTCCTTTAGAATGGCACCCAACGACTTGAAAAAAAAAAAAAAAAAGAATGGCACCCAACGATTATCTCATCCCTGAGACTGGTCTTGCTTTTTGTTATGAGCTTGCTGGATTAATTTAAGGATTGGTTGAAGGCAGGCAGGGTATATTTTGTATTAAGTGGGACAGGACCTTCAATCGACCCGCTACATGGGAATCTGTTTTTTTTTTTTTTAAATTACTCTTGGACTAATTGGGGATGTAAATTAAGGACTGCTCACCTGTTTTACCATCACATAACATAGAAAGAAATCATGAAAGAAAGGTTAGTATAGTATATTCACAATAGATATAGGTTCCAATAACTTTAACGTATAATAGTTACAACTCTATGGTGTTCTTTTACAGACTGAAGCAGATAAGATGTACAGAAAGATCTCTCACTTAAAATCAAGGAATGATAGTAAGCAAAAGTTCAAGCGTGTTGGCTTTTTGGGACTTTTTGGACGCAGAGTTGATCTTGTAGACCACTATGAAAAAAAGTTGGAGGATATGGAAGATGATGTGAGGATCAAGCAAACTTCATTTGCAGGAGAGGTATGCGCTTGTATTGTCTATGGATGGATTATGGATATATTAATTTAGAAATCTGTTCATTCAGTGGTTTTTCGAAGATGATTACTGATGTTTGATTAGCCTGAGCGTTTTGGGGGTCATAAATTTTACCTTTATTTTTCCAAATTATGCTCTTGTTGGATGCTTATTTGTAGACTTTTTGAGTTAGTAACAACACTGACCTTTTGTGCCTGACACTTCAAACCAATTGATTAAATCACTGTGCATTATATATCTTTTATCTGAGTGACTATGAAAAATAATGCTATTACTGGGAAACATGTTCACTTTTGTCGTAAGCATAAGCTAGACTGTGTAATGAAATATACCGAGGTTTTCGTGTCAGACATGAATATGAATTTGATGTGGCAACTCCAAAAGGTAAAAGTCGATCTTATTGTGGAAGGAGGTGAAAAAAAATCATTTATATAATATGCATGTGTATCCCAAGGGATACTTTCAGTACTAAATCGGCAAACATTAGTAATTCGAACTTAAAATTCTATTGTTCTTATGTGCTTTTGCTATATATTAGGAAGTTCCAGCTGCCTTTGTTTCATTCAAATCACGGTTTAGTGCTGCAGCTGCTTTACACATACCACAAGGAAACAATCCTACTGAGTGGGTCACTGAGCGAGCTCCTGAACCTCGAGAGGTTCATTGGCCTCATTTTTCTGATTCATTTTTTAAAAGATGGGTCTGCAAGCTGGTTGTGGTTGTTGCATGCATTGCTCTTACAGTTCTATTCCTCATACCAGTGGTGTTAGTGCAAGGTCTTGCTAATCTGGAACAGTTGGAGACATGGTTCCCTTTCCTGAAGGGTGTTCTGAGTTTGTGAGCTCTCTCTCTCTCTCTCTCTCTCTCTCTCTCTCTCTCTCTCTCATAATGCATGTCTTTAATTACTTTGGTGAATATATAAACCTTCAATACCCCAATGGTGATGAAATTATTGATTATCTTTAATTATGGTTATCTTCTTGAGAGGATTGTTGAAGCCAACAAATCTTGATAGTGCAGGATAATTATTATCCAAAACAAATAGGGATAATACTCTCACGCTGTATGATGTCAGCCACATTTAACTAGGTCGGTCTTATAAAAGAGAGAATGTAGTAATGGCAGTCACTCTTCCCTCCCATCCTCCCTCTGCCCTCAACCTCTACCATCCCAATCACCAACTCCTACCACCCTTTTAGGAAAACCAGAATTAATTGAGATGGAAGAAACCTCAGAAACAGTGTTCATTGCGCAGATTCTCTCATAGACCATCACTATAAAGGAGTCACAGCCTTTGTATGCAACCTCCCTCTTCAAGTGAACAACATTTGGCTCAGAAATAATTTTAAAAGGTTTGTCATCCTTGACTCTTACATACATCCATGAAAAGCTCAAAATGCTCGTGGTTCTCTAATTGGTTTGTAGAAGTCGTTCAGTGGAAGAATTTTGATGGCATACATCCATGAAAAGCTCAAACTGGTCATGGTTTTCTAATTGGTTTGTAAAAGTCGTTAAGAGGAAGACTTTTGATGGCTTGGGTGGCAGATTTTGTTGGATAGCTTTAACTGGGTTCCCTCTCCACGATGGTGCCATGATATATTTTCCAGTATAGTGAAGTTCAGTGGAAGCATGATCCTTACTCACCCCATCTCCTATTCTGGATAAGTTTTGAATCAAACATTTTGTCTCATCCATACACTTGAAATGGCACCTATGACATGGAGGCTTCTGTTCTAGAGGAAGGCTCATTGTTTAAAACCTTGGTCTGTGAGAGGGTGGCAAGAGATCTCCCACAAGCTCCTCATAATCACTCATCACCCCATTCAAAATACTCAGGCTCCAGCAAAACCTCCATGGTTGGAGAAACTGAAGCTTCCGAAGGTGATTCACTCTATACAAAATCAATTTGGCCACGTGTCAAAAGGTCCAATTTTGGCATTTGATAGCCCAAGAATTTCAAACTAAAACATTCTTGCATCCTAGAGTTCTCTACCACTCATTTATCAGCACCCTCTATCCAAGATGATAGTGCAACAGCTACTCACTATTTAATCAATACTATTGTAGTCCCCCACATTTCCCCATCCTCCTCCATCTTGGGTATCCAACAGTCATCTCTTTCCCCAATTCATTTTGCTGCAAAGCCTGTCACTAACTCCAAAGAAAAATTGTAAGTTTTACAGAAGCAAACTTCATAACCACAAAATTCCTTTTACTCTTTCCAAAATTTTCATCTCAAAGGTCAAAGATTCTAAGAAAATCTGTTCTAAAACTAACTCTGTTCTTATGGCAGGTTTGCCTTCCACAATTGTAGGCATATTGTTAGGCTCTTGGTGTCAATATTCTTTTTCCTTCTCTCTCTCTATCCTTGTGTATGTACTTAAGCTTGTTTTTCCTTCTTGGGAAAACAATTATTATTACATGTACTTTTGCTGATAAATTTTTTTTTATGCTTATTCCATTCTAATGATATGTGATATGATGAATGAGGAATGATTAAATATAAGAATACCTCAGTTCTTTTTCATGTCTTTGTAAAATATTGATTTTAGTTCAAAAATATCAGACCAAAACTCCCATGAAGTCGATGTGCATTTATGCCCTTGACCATTGTCTTCAGCTCATGATGCCAAAATTAAAAGTACCTCAGTTCTTTTTCATGTCTTTGGCACATAAAAGTTAAACATTGGTTTTAGTCCAAAAATATCAGTCCAAAACTCCCATGAAGTCGATGTGCATTTATGCCCTTGACCATTGTCTTCAGCTCATTATGCCAAAATTAAAAGTACCTCAGTTCTTTTTCATGTCTTTGGCACGTAAAAGTAAAACATTGATTTTAGTCCAAAAATATCAGTCCAAAACTTCCAAGAATTCGATGTGCATTTATGCCCTTGACCATTGTCTTCAGCTCATTATGCCAAAATAAAAAAACTATCATATATGTATTTGAGGTCTCTAATTCTTTTTCATTCCTTCCTGCCATTTGCGTTTACCACGAGTATGGGATGCATTCTTTTTTTTTTTTTTTTACATATGTTTTCTTCTCCTATTTACTCCAGCAAGAAACAAATACATAGGTCACTTTCTCATTGGATTCACACCAGATATGAAAACCTTGCCTAAATCTTGCAGAGACCAAAATATATAACTGTATTTTAAGAGTGTCAAATCTTCTGGTATTCATGCTGGCCTCTCTTTAAAGTTATAACTTGAATATTGTGTTGAATGTGTGATGTTATTATCTTTTTCTACTACTACTGTTATTTTCCTGAGATTACTTGTTAGGCTAAAATGTGGAACTTTTTGGGTTGCAGAGCATTTGTAAGTGAAGTGATCACAGGATATCTTCCTAGTCTTATTCTCCAGCTGTTCCTATCGTGTGTGCCTCCGGTTATGATATTGTTTTCCTCTATTCAAGGATTTGTATCCAACAGCCAGATAGAGAAAAGTGCATGCATTAAGCTGTTGTGGTTTACCATATGGAACATTTTCTTTGCAAATGTACTGGCAGGCACAGCTCTATATAGGGTTAATGTCTTCCTTGATCCCAAGGAAATTCCTGCAGTGCTAGCTCAGGCTGTTCCAGGACAGGTGAGAACACCATGACTACTTTGGACCTACATAGAATAATTTACTATTAGATATGATAGATTGCATAGGATTTGGGAATATAGTTGTAATTAGTTAGTTTCATATTTCTATCGTATTCTTCTTGCATAAATTAGTGCTTTGGTCATTTAATGAAATATAAGTTGAGCCTTCAACTTTAACATGGTATTAGAGTTGGTTCTGTTTGGGTCTAATGACCCGTCTGTCAGGATCTGTTCTCTAATCCTGCCTGCACGTTGAAAATTATGAAGTTTGTCGCCTCTTGATATGCTCATTGAGCTTTTGGGTTGGAGCTAAATTTAACACTCATATTTGGGAGTTAAGTTTAACACCCAAAATACAGTTCTGGAAATTTTCACCAGCTTTTTTTGTCACTTCAATATCTGAAACCTGCTTTGCATTCTTGTGATATTTATTATTCCTTTCTGTGAAGATTCAATTCTAAAGTTAGTTAAAATAGGAAAGTTAGTTAAATTAGGAAAGTTATTGTTTTTAGGAA
>JAYMTF010006659.1:0-10023 GCA_036897485.1 Pelargonium nanum
GAGCGCCAACTGAAAATGAAGCTTACCATAAGGGGTCCATCTGTAATTACCCCTAAAAAAAGAAAAAAAAAAAAGACCAACCATGAAGGTTTCATATCCAAGCCCACTTTTGGAATCCATAGGTAGTTGGACGGTAACGGTTGAGTTGTAACTGCAAGTTTTACGTGTCGTGTTTATAACGAGTAACCAAAAAAAGAACTTGACAAAACTAACGTATGAAAATGAAATGGGTCCCGTGACAAACCCACGTTGTGTATGGGTCTATTTAGGAGACATGAACAAAATGGGCCCACACAGACGCCGATTCCAGAATCGGATAGCAGAGCAGTGAAGGAAAGGGAGCGGGAAATTCCACAGATAACGGAACAAGTGTTGACGACGCACGCTCCTCTGACTAGCTTTGACCACCCAATATATATTCTAATCTTGCAGTTACTAGGGTTGGCTCCAATTCCTTTACGCGAAAACCTATACGTTCCAGACCAGTCAACACCGCCATCGCCATGGAAGAGGTCAGGGCAAGCTCTGCTTGGGTCGCCGGTCGCTCTTCTCACGTTGTTGTTGACTCTTCAGGTCTTTCTCCACATTGTTTTTGGTCATACGCATTAGCATTTTTACTAGTTTACTTCATGTTCATGCTCTGTTTTGTTATCGGTTTTCAGGGATTGAGAAAGTGGTGGAAACAATTGGTTCAATTCCAAAGGTTGAATGGGATTTTGAAGGGATTCATTATTTTGATAACGGCCCTCTCACCGTTCAGTATCTCTTTGTTTTGGATGCTTTGAATTTCTGTTTTTGGCCTGGTACGTTTTTTCCTTTATTGGGTAATGATAAAAATTGCATCTTTTTCCTTGTTTGCATTGCTTTGTTTCTTCCACATATAACTCCATGTCTATGGAGTTGAAATGAGTCGTTATACTGTTTAGCCTCTGATATAATTGTATTGCATATAAATAGTACTGAGTACCGAACAATAGAACTTGCTGTTTTGTGGATGAGTTTGGGTAAGTTTTGGTGTACAATTTGTAAGGAATGAACAGAATCCCACCTTTTTCATCGTATCACTAGTCCTAAATTTTGAGTGGGTGGTTGAGAGTTGACAAAAAAATAAAATTCTGTGCACATTAACTTTGTTTCTACTGTGGCATTTGTTTGATTTTCCTTACTTGGTTTGCCACATTGTATTCCATCTACGTCCTAAAAAAGGAAGGTGTTCTTTGCCTTTTATATTCTTGGGTACCCTTTTTGTGCCGTCTTTTAAATTTAACTTTCTCACAGCTTGTAACCTTTTCAAGTGATCTCATTAATCATCATCAGTGTGTGAGTAATGTGAAAATTAGGCAACCCGCAACGTGCTACACATTTATTTTGTCTGCAGTTGATCGGCAATGCCGTGTCATATTTGAATGAAATTTTGTGTATGCTTAATTTGACTAATATGCATACTTAATTTGGCCTCAAGCTGCACTTTATTTTTTCTGGTCATGTATTTTGCTTGACTAACAGTGCTCTTCCTTTTCTTTTCTTTCTCCTCTTCCTTTTCTTCAATAGACAAGGATCTAAGTTATGATCATTTGGCCTCGGGGCTGAAGGCAGCTCTGCAAAATGACAAAACTGTCTTCAATGCTGATCGGCTACAAAAGTACACTGGTATTTCTGTTTCGTTTAACTTGCAACTTTGTATGTATGCATATATAATTACATATTGATGTTTATACCCAAATGGACACGCATGTGTGTGCAAGGAATGTTTTGTTTTACTTAATATACATATAGTCTTGTTTTTGAGAAGTAAAGGGAACTAGGCTAGTGGTTTTGTATGGGGTCAGTGTTAGATGGTACCCAGAGCCTGTTTATGGTGTTTGCTGAAATTGTGCATGAGTTATATCCATAACAAGAACACAAAAAAGCTATCTTTCATTTGATGCTAGTCTGAATGAATAAAATAAGCAAGTTTTCTTGATAAAAATGGTGCCACAGGATCTCAAACCAAATTGATGGTTGAAGCAGTATATGTGAACTGTTAAACCTTACCAGCATTTGTGAAAGTTTAGTATATATTTTTTACATTGTAGAAATAAACTCGAACTGAGAAATTTCTCTTTTATTAGATCTTAAACAGATGACATTAATATTTTTTGTCAGGACCTGATTTACGCGAGTTGTTAAAATGGCCTAGGCCACTTCCTTTGGAGGATGAACGAGTTCGTCTTCTGCATGAGGTATACTTGTCCATTACAACTATAGAAATTTTAAATTAGTGTGTAAATCTTGTGATTTGCTTCTCCTTGTTGTAAACAGTATTCTTAAATATTCTTAGTAAACCTATTTTGTCTGTCTTATTTCTGTTGATATGCAAACCTTGCTTTAACATCAATATCTGTATGATATGATTTAATTTTGTGACTTAGGTTGGGTTTGAACTGGAAAGAAGCTTTGAGGGTAAAGCATCAAATCTTGTTCAGTCTTGTGGAAAATCAGCTGCAAATCTTGTAGCTCTGATTGCACGTCATTTTCCTGGTATTTAATGTCTTATCCATCATAAATTGTCAACTATGTGAATGGCTGAATGCATTGACGTGGTTGTATATAAATATGAATTGATGAGTTGCTTTTGATGAAACTGGTAGGATTTCGTGATCACTCAGTGTACAAAGGACACCAAGTATTTTTGTATAAAAGGGCCCAGATATTTGCAGCAGATCTATGGGGCGCATTCAAGGGCCAAAGCTATGGAGAATTTAAAGACATCGACTCAATAACTATATTTGCTGACTATATTGTACCAGCTGTCCTCCAACAGCTTGGTGTGCTAAAGTATAGCTCAACCCTTGCGAGCATTATTGAGTCTGATAATGAAATTGGTTCAGGCAGTGAGGAAGAAGTTGAACTGCGAGCTTGCTCTGTATACGCTGTAGAGAAAATGAGAGAGCTAATCACTAACAAATCGGGAAAGCAGGTATTGCTAAACTATCACTTTAATATTTCTTCTTCACTCTCTTATGGATTTCCTCTTTCACTCAATTGCCTTATTTGAAGCTTTAACGAAAGAATTCCTGATGATGTGGTTTTGCACTGGCATAAAATGATTCTTTGCCGAGGCTGCTGCAATCCTGTTATTTTTATTTTGTTATTGCAATCTGCTTATTTCTATCTAGTTCCTGCATTATTTACCCAGCTAACAACTGGTCATTTTCCCCAATGGTTTAAAATATGACTTTTTTCTCTTATTTTATGCCTTTACAACTAAAAAATACTTGTATCTTATCACTGCTCTTTCTCCATTTATTTAATTGTTCTGTCATGTGGCTTCTTTGTTTAGGTGTTAAGTGTGGAGCTGGATCTTTGGCTCTGGTCTTTCGGCATCCAGACTCCTTCTCTCAAGCACCATAGGACGCTCTCAATATATTACTGAAATGATTAGCCTTCCTATAGTTTTGTTAGTGTATGAATGTGAAAAACTTTCCTTTGAAGCTCTGACTTGAGGACCACAGGTTCAAATTTTGGAAGTTACAGTTCCATTGGCTGATTTTACTGTTGCATTGATGTATATGATCCTAAGAACCTGGTTATAAGAGTCTCGATATATATTTAGTTGCTAAATTAGATGAAGTACTTTTAACTAATGTGTGTTTTCTGAGTGCTTCATGACTTGTGTTCAAACTTCATATAACTTGCATTACTCATATAATAAATGTATGTGCTTAATATAGGCTTTTTATTGTTGGACTCTTATTGAAAGTTGAAAATATGATGAAACTCATATGGATGTAGGATTTTCCTCGCCTTTTACTTCTGGTGAGGTTTCCTCTTCTGTCACAATGTCACATAGAAAATTGAAAATCATGTCTGGCACTGGGGTTCTCTGTGGTGGGTAAGTTTCCATCCCAAGTTCAAATCAGGCATCCTGGTTTTTCACTAGCCAGGACCCAACTGGTACCTTGTTTTTCTTTCCCTGGAATATCCTGCAAACAAATACCTAAAAAAATGTGTACTATAGATAAAATGGAGTCGAGTCAGTAGTAATCTTATATACCTTAGACTGCCAGAGATGCTGTGAAATAGTCAGCATTTTAATTCAGTATGTCATAGCTCATCACTCATCAGTCATGGCAGGAACCAGAAATATGTTGGTACATTGTATTGTTTCAAATACTCTGAAGGATCATGAAGTCTCGGAAAACTAAATGCTAATGTAGATTAGCAAAATGTTCAGTGCAGTTTTTTGAGTGCTACTAATTATGTACATTACTTGTAAAGTCTTATGGCCTACGTACTACTGTAATCTGGTAGAAGTGCTTAGTGTGCTTTCCGAACATAATAGCAGTAAGAGAGCCAAACACATGGCATAGACAATAGAAATCTGAACAAGTAGTTTGTATTTAGCAATGGTTATCTAGTAGTTACTGTATAAAAAGGTAAGTTTTGCAGCAATGCCAAGATTAACTAGCTGGGCAAAAATAGTTGTTGGGAATGCTAGTGTTCTGTGACAGCATTAGAAGAGTAAACTATTCCAGAAATTCATTCTTTGCATGGATATAAATCATGACAGCAGAAGATGAATGTGATTGATTGAACATTTCCTAGTACGGAATGCTATGTTTCAAATTTTTGTTATCATTATAGCATGTTTGTGTATAGCATATGCGTATATTTGCTTGTTGAGGAATTGTAATGCTGTTAAAAGAAATTGTACCTAACTTTGGTGTACTGCAGCAACACTTGAATCAAGATGTTGCTACCTCCCACTCTCATCAATCATCAACACCGATGCCCTACAAAACCAGGCACTCTTAAGAAAGAAGGCTCAACAGGCAGCCTAATTGGATTTAGGATGAAGAGTTGGGCTCATTGGCACAAGGTACACTTTCATTCCTCTCTTAATTAATGATGTGATTACCTTAGATAGAATAATGGAAACAGATGCATGCATGGGCTCTGATTTTGTACTTCTCTAGTTTTCATGGCTTGGCTATATCTACTACTGGGTTGTTGGCTGAAATTATTGTCCCTGTGAATAAAGATAACCATCTGAATGTTGTATCAATAGGCTTATTTATGTCATTTTACCCGCTATGACCAACACTTAACATATTATATAGCTGCACTATTTATACCCTTGTTTTCTTTCAGTTCCTGCAAAAGTACTTGCCAATATGTATACATGAATGTTGTACAAAATTGGTAGCCTAACCAACTATACCAGGGTCCCGGATATATCATGCTAGTGCAGCTGCTATACTTTATCTAACTGTGTGAGTAGCTTAGATAATTACACTCCCCTTTCATATTTATGGTCATTCAATCTCGGTTGTGCATGTACGTGTCTATGATAGGATCTACACAACTTGACAAATATGTGTGGAAAGAAATACTCACTTGGTGTATATAGGTGGGTCGAGTCCCATTAGGCCATTACAATTTAAAGAGGATTGGTTGCTCAGGGAAAGGGAAAATGGTCAATCCTGTATGTGTAACCCCATTCATAAGATTGCCAGGCTTGCCCAGAGCCCCATCTGTGTCCAAAACTCTGAGATAATTAATAGAGTACCTTTAAGACAGATAGGGTAATGACTACTAATTATAATTGCATGCTGATCAGGTTAGGTTATATATCATACCATACCACCTGATTTATCAAATGGGTCCTATCTTGTGCAGCTATATATGAATATGATTATGATTTATATGTAGTGCAATAATAATTCTCTAGACCCACATATATGATCAAGTTTCTTTCACAATGAATAGGGATTAAACTTGTACTTGTTCTTGATATGTCTATATAACTGCAGAATCATTATCTTTGATCTCTCTTCCCTTTTCTACCCTAAACTAAGGAGGATCCATGGATGAACTAGTGAAGAATTAAGAGATTCAAAGAATTGTTAGACTTGTTAGGTTAGGAGGGAGTTAATTAGCTTACAAGTGAACTGAAGGATCAGAATGGTTGATGTCCTAAACTGGAATCTTCCATGCCATGAACCCGAAAGAGACGCCTTTGTGAAGGAGATGGTCATGTTCCCATGGCGTCTTCTTGAACCAGTCTCAATTGAGATTCCTTGGACAGTGGCTGAAGTCATGCAAGCTTAGCCTTGGATGATTGACAGCCATGATTGGCACCACTGAGTGTGGATGGACCACAACTCTTGATGTGAATGTATTTTCTTGGATGCAAACAGTAGTGATATTTGATGTGTGAGAGAGCATAAGCTTTGATTAAAGGTAGCCGCTAATTAAAAGAATAATGCTTTAACTGTACTTTGTTTGTTGGTGAAACTTAAAACGAGATTTATTAGATTAGTGGTTTGCCCGATTTGATTCGACATATACGGGACATATCCTAATAATTTCATACATGTACTAGAAAAGGAATTGACATGACATGACGCTAATAAATTAGCATAGCAAGTAGCTTGGTACATTGCTTCCATAATGATCGATCATGTACGTATATGCTTTCGCTGCTTGCTTTGATAAAACACAACAAGGTCGGTCCTCGATTGAAATCTGGGTTCATGCCAATCCACAGGGATCCGAATTTTCCGGGTTTTGCCTGAAAGCAAACAGAGGGTTTTTGTTTGGTTTAAGGGTGGATGGTCCCCATTTGTTGTTCCAATTTGGTGGTTGTAAATGCATTCATTAGGATTGTGATGTGTGTTTGCAAATGAAAATTGCTAAGAAACCTCTATGACATCAAATGTTGAGAAAGATTACCTAAAATGGGTAGTGGGTCTCTCTCTTCTCTTTGCTTCAATTATTTTAGATGCATTTCTATTGGTTGTTTTGCCACACTTTTGTACAGCCTTTTCTTCTTCTCTTCTTCACAATTTTTGCTTTGATTAATTGACATGAATTTTTGATTGGTTGTACTTATCATGCACCAATTACATAGCACCTTTTCTTTGTTTCCTTTCTTGGCATCACACAATTTCAATAGGTCATCAACAAGTGTTTGATTCTTTTCTATTAAAGTGTGTGGTTTAACTAGCATGAATTATTCTAACTTAAACCTAAGATTTTGAGTTCAGAACTTGAAATAATGGTGTTGCGTTGAAATTTGATGGAGAAGCGGAACGACGCATGTTATTATATTAAAATAAATCGAGTTTATGAAGGGGATGACAATGTACCCTATTATATTCATTAATATGTATTATCTTCCTACTACAAGTTAGTGTGTTAATTTTTCTATTTCTTTAAAGTAGTACTTTTTTTACTATCCGCTAATTTTCATTATCATCCCAATTAATCTAATTGGCCCACTCTCCTAAAATAAACGGCCATTTTTTTCTCCTGAAAAAAAAAGTGACATTCTTTTAAAAGATGTTGTGATTAAACAAGAAGAAAAACAGGAAAATCTATATGTTTCATTTCAAGATCTAGAAGAAATAGTGGAAAATAAGATGATACGAAAATGACAAATAATAAAGGGGCAGGTCACATCTGAAATGAAAAAATGACTGTAAAAACTTGAAAGCAAAAATTCACATAAAAATGAAGTCACGTCTCTTTCTTAGCCAGTAGTGGTTAGAAAATGAGTCCCAATAGCTTAGGAGCTCAATTGTTTTTGTCCCAACATGAAGAAGATGTTACAAACGTACACTTGATTACTACGTATAACATAAGATTTTATAATAAAAATTAAAGTAATTTTATATGATAATAAAATCGAGGGTTAAAGCCCCTTAGGGGGTGGCGCAATGGTCAAGACACACATCTCCACGTAGGAGGTCGTGGGTTCAAATTTCATTGCGTCTGGTGGGGTGAGGTTTGGGTTAAAAGGGAAGAGCTACCACATGTTGTGTAGCTCATTAAATTTAAAAAAAAAATAAAAAAAATAAAATCGAGGATTAATTATAAATGACTACATATACTTGTCATTTATTACAATAGACCATCTTAAAAAAAATTACTGAAAAATATCAATTTTGTCCTTTTTGTCATTATATATATATATTTTTTTTACTTTAGACTGTCATGTACTTGTCATCTTTAGCAATGAACTACTTTAAAATTGGCATTTTAAAAATTCATCCAAAAGTTAACTTACAAAATGATTAAAAAATGATCAATTACAAATATGACAAATCATAATAGTCATCTATAATTATTCTGAGATATATTATTCTGAAATATATATCATGCATGTGGTGATTTTTTTAATAAACAAAGGTAACAATAGAGATTCAAATCAAAAATTTTAAAAGAAGCAAGCGTCTTAACAACTTGTCCCGATAATGACATGTGGTGAGTAATTAGAGAGTAAGAACCTTGTCAATTGTCATGCACAAACATTATTGAATCAATTGGAGTTTAGCATATGAAAATTGACGTGATACACTACACTACGTATAATTTATGCGACTGCAAGTTGGCACCAGCAACAGCAGCAGCAACTTGCAAGCGTGACATTATCTTTATAAATAATATACTATATGGTGAGATAAGAACACCACGTCAACCTTGAAAATGACATCTTCCCATATTCCTGTTATTTTATATTAATTCATGTCATCTAATCCAACAATCTTAATCAATATAAACTTCTCTTTCCTGCTAATCAAGTTTCATGCCTCATCCAGTTGTAGACGCAATGTCAAATACCAAATCTATACCATCTTCTAGGGTTTTCTCCTCCTGTTAAACTTTTGCAATAATATACTAATATGAATATTTAAATTAAGAAATAATCACAAAAAATTACATTGTATTTGTCACATTTTAAATTGAATTAGTCTAAAAAATATTTTAATTTTAGACTCCTATAAACTATTTTCCACTAATTTGTTAGTTAACTTTGACGATTTTTTTTAAAATGTCAATTTTAAGATAGTCCATTGCAAAAATGTGACAACGGTAGTCTTAAATTACAAAAAAATGACAAGGGAAAAATTGACATTTTCAAAATTTTTCGTAAAAGTTAATTGACGGAATGAGTATAAAACAGTTTAGGATAGTCTAAAGTTAAAAAAAAAACCGAGGTGATTAGATTCATTTTCGTTATATACAAAATACTAAAAATAATTTTGAGGTAAGTTTGTTACAATTTTTTACTACATTATAATAAGAGTTCCTAAAGGCTTCTAAAAGAAAATACAATTTTAATTAGTTTATTTTTTATGTTAAGAACAAATAAATTAACACTTACATTGTAACATGAGCAATTTAAGGAGAAAGAAAATTGAAAGTAAGGTGTGGAGCAGCAAACTGATGTGAACTACCTTTAAACAAACAAATGTAATTACAATAGACATTTTAGCATCAGAAGATAAAAATTCAATTGTAATCATCATATATAACTACACTCCAAAGCAATGTCTCCGATTGTCGAACCATATCGTCAATCACTAGTCCCACCAACAATATCATATCATAACACTACTAATGCAAACATAATAGCAATTGCGTAAGTATTTGACGCACCGTCGGTGTCAATCACTTTTACACTATCAGTGCATCATATTGTTCCACTTCATCAATAAAAATATAAAATTTAATGAGGAGTTTTTTTTATAAATAAATTTTGCAAATATTTTTAGTAGTAACTATTAATTAATATATAATAATAAATAAAACATATCATAAATTCTAAATAATACACAAAAGAATTTAGATCCGGGCGGGTATGAGTGTTAATTCGTGACGTGTTACCAAAAGATTTGGATCCGGGAGGGCTCTCCGCGCCCGCAAATTCATTTGGACGGGTATGAGTGTTAATTCGTGATGTGTAACAAAAAAATATTTGGATCCGAGCGGGCGCTCCGCACCTATAAATTCATTGGGGCGGGTATGAATGTTAATTCGTTACGTGTCATGCTCTAATAGGCTCATTATTATAATTATTAAAATAAATACAAAAAATGGATATCATTGTTTAATTTAAATTAATTAAATAATTATCAATTTAAAAACAATTATATATTGATAAGTCCTTTATACTCCTTCCGTCCCAAAATGAGTGTCTTGTTTGTCTAAATTTTTTTGTCCCAAAATGAGTGTCCTGTTTATATTTTTAGGTTA
>JAYMTF010006660.1:0-10022 GCA_036897485.1 Pelargonium nanum
GAAATTGCAATTTGTAATTGTAACATAGCTAATGATATGAAACATAACAGTATAAAGCACAGACTGACAGTGATTAAAATTCAAAATTTTCAATGAGTAAAGAACAGTTCATTACCTCCCGAACCCTCAGGAACACTCCTCGGAGACTTCTTGGCCGGATCGTTCGGATCCGAGTTGTCTCCGATCAGACCGTAACTCTCCGGCCTTCCTCGCTTCCCAGAAACTCCAGTTTCTCTCGCCGGAGATGGAGCTGTGGCCGGGGATCCCGGAGGCGCCGGCAAAGGAGATGTAACATGAGATGTTGCCGGAGCTTCCGGATCCGCCGGCGCTGTGAGTTCAGCAGAGTTGCTAGGGTTTTCAATTATAGGAGAAAACCCAAAGCTCGCTGAATCGAAAGAACCGAAATCATCTCTTCGCTCCATATGTAATTTCAAAAGAAAATCAACAAAAACAAAGTCTAAAACCCTTGAAATCGAAAAATCCCGCCCTTTTTAAAATGCAAAATTTTCTCAGAAACCAAACAGTCACAGAAACAAAGAGAATTTGGAATGTTCGGAGCAAAATTAGCAGAGAAACAGCAAAATTTTACTACAAATGTAGGGAAAAAAACACAAAAACAAACGGTACAAAATTGAAAGATCAGATCATACGAAACACAAAATAAAATGGCTTTGATCACAGCAACGTGAACAAAAACGAAGAGCAATGGGACTTTTTTCCGAGCAAATTTGTAGAAAAACAGCAGAAAAATTACTACACTGAAGGATCAGTTCACAAAAGCAAACGGTTAAAAAATGAAGGATCAGTTCACACGAAATGCAAAAAATGGATTTGATCACAGTTAGGAACAATTTCACTGAAAAGTTTACGAAGAACACTAAAAATTACAGAGAAAACAATGCAGAATTTGAGAGAGAAATCAGAATTTGGGAGAGTTGTGATGAATTTAGGATTCTGAAGGGGTTTAAATAGCCGAAGGAGAATTTTTGAAATGGAAAAATAATTAATTATTACCTAAATATTGTGAAAATTTAAATTAATTATCAATATTTTAAGTGTGTAATATCAATCATGATTTATCAGTCGAAACTCTCAGTCAAAATACAAATGAAATGGATCCGGACGGGACGCTACGCGCTCACAACTTCATTGAAACGGGTACGAGTGTTAATTGATGAGGCGACACCACCTTATTGGTCATGAAATATTGGTTGAAAGTCTCAACCAATAAATCATGACCGAGATTGTTTTTTCTTATATTTTAATTGCAAAATTAAAAAAATAAATGGTCAAATAAAAATAAATTGTGGTTGAGAATTGAAATTTAATTTTATTTAGAATTTGGTTTTGAGTAAACATTTTAAGAAAAAATTAATTTATAAAAACGTTTCATCGGCTAAATTTTTTTAATTATATATATTTTTTTAGTACCGTGTCATTCAAGTTAGTGGAATAAAAATTAGTGTGTTTTACGGGTAAAAAAAAAATCCATCGATGTAGTTTATACTTAATACGCACAATCATTTTAATGATTGCATAACTCGAGAGAGTGATCATCAATGAAAAAAAAAAGTAATTGAGTTTCACCGATTAAAGTTTATTGTTTGTATTTTTCAATATCGTGTCATGCGAGTTAGTCAAGAGCCGTTTGGTGATTTTCAGATGTGGAACGTTGAGGATCATTGTAGTTTATACTTTTGTGATCATTGATGGAAAAAGTTGTAATTAGGTTTTCCTAGTTAAAATTTATATTTTGTTTTTATTTAGTACCGTGTCATCCAAGCTATCCATAAGGCATAAGGTGATTTTCAACATTCATTAAAAACATCGAGAGATCAAAATAGTTTCTATTTTTAGCTTAATTAATTAGCATAATATCGTATCTACTTGAAAGAATAAAAATAGTATTGAAAATCTATGAAACTTGAGTGAATGAGTTTATTCGACTCAAATATTTATTTATCTATTTTATTACCTTGTAACTCAATTAATTAATAAACTTCACGGTTTTCTAACGCTCGATGAAACATGAAGAAAACATTATATCAACATAGACTTTATTTTTAGTACCGAACATAATATCAAGTAATTGATTCAATTTCTTAATATATCCACTTGATTATTGTCTTAGCGACTAACATAATATGGGAAAACTAATTTTAGAAAGTTAGTACTAAAATTTAGCTTATAAATTAGTTTAATTATTTGGTAACTCGAAGTAGTAATAAAAATTAATTAATTTATGTTTCTTCAATACCGAAATGTTGATAATGGTTTGATAAAACATCGAGACATCAATATAGTTTATATTTTTGAAACTCATTACATAATAGGTAAGAAATGGGATCATTTAACGTCCAAATTTAACCATTGCTTCAACAAATAACGGAACCCAATAAATTATCTACACATTATATTTATTTTAACATGCATGCGACCAAGTTTCTAGAAACTAATTTTAGGGGCATCCGTTAAATTTGAGGAATTAAAATAATTTGTTTGAGTTTTTTTTTTAATTTCATATATGTCTTTCAAAGAAAAAGTAAATGACAACACGAAAATATTAAACATGTCATTTAAACAAAAAAATTGAAAATAGCTAAATGAGCTATCTTCATAGTAAAATTGGTTATAAAGTTATTTGAAACTTTTATATGCAGGTGGATTTTTTTTAATGTGGTGTCATCTTCTTATTAGTTTTGATCCACGTCGGCCTAGCAAGTGATTTTTTTATTGTTAAAATTGGGAAAATAAATTTTATTTAGTTATAAATAGAAATTAACGTATTTTAAAATTTTATAATATTTCTATCAACAAAATTGGGAAAATAAAATAAAATTGATTATAAATAGCCATTTATGCATTTTAAAGATTTTAATAATATTGTACCAATTTTTTTTTAAAGAAAATTTTATGTTTAAATAGCAATTAATGTATTTTAAAGATTTGTAAAAACTAAAAAGCATACAAGTTCACTGTTTTTACCTTAAAATGAAAGTTGACTATTCTAATTAAAGTTATTTGTCTTCTATTTTGGAGAGATTTATTGTTATTGCAATGTAAAGTATAAGTTGACATAATATATTAAGTTACTATATTTAAGAAGGAAAAAAATCAACTTTATTCACACCATTTTGTAACCCAAAATCATGACTATAGATTCATTGTCTCACGCTTATCCCAAATAAATATTTATTTCCCTCTAAAAAATATTTATTTCTAAAATAAAATATATAAATGTATATAGATAAATGTAAAGTCTATATTATAAATATGATTAGGTGAAATTTTATCTATTTAATATTAAATATAAAATATGTTAATTTTCTAAAAATTCAACTAAAAATAGTTAAACAAACATCCTATTATTTAGTACTAAAATTCACTCAAAATGAAAAAAAAAAGGGTGAAATTTTATAAATTTTAGAAATATATAATAATTTAAAGCTGTAATTGGATAGCATTTAATTTTCTAGGGAGGATTTTTTGTCTTTTCAGAAAAAAAAGAGTTAATTTATTTCATTTAAAATAGTTGACCTCTAATTATGAGGAATTTATTGCTAATTTTATTGCAAATACATTGAATAACTTAATTCATGTACATTCATTTTCTCTCTAAGAGGAATTTATTTAATATTTTTCACATATTACATCTTAGAATACAATTGCTGACTAAATTCAAATTATTCTTAACCCATAATGGTCTGAATACATTCACATATTCTCTAATTCTGATTAATTTACATACATTGTCTTTGTGAATTAAATGAAAATATTTACATATTATATTTAAAACAACAATTTTGGCTATATTCAAACTATTTCTTAATCCCAAATCATGTATTATACAATGTACATTCATATTGTATGTATACATTCACATATTCTCTAATTCTGATTAATGTACATTCAATGTCTTTATGAATTAAATGAAAATCTTTACATACTATATTTAAAACAACAATTTTTTTAGCTATATTCAAACTATTTCTTGACACCCAAATCATGTATTGTACAATGCACATTCATATTGTCTCTAATTTTGATGAATTTACAGTTAATGGCACCGTAAATTCAATGAATATATTTACATATTGTTTTTAAGAGAGCAAGTTTGGACTATATTCGAATGATTTCTTCACCCAAAATCATCTTTATACGACTCAAAATCATCATTGTGCATCATCTATTCTCTAATTTTGAGAAATAATCGTTAATGTTATTTTAAATTCATTAAATGTATTCACATAATATTTTTAAGAGATCAAATTTTGACTTTATTCAGATCACTTCTAAACCCAAAATTATCAATGTATCTACATTTTTTCTCTAATTTCTAATAACTTTTTTTTTATAAGCAAGCGGTACCTTTTATTAATAAGCCAAAATGGTCAAAATAAAAGTACAAAAGAGAACCCGAGCAAAAGAAACCAACTCTAACTATCGAAACAAGATACAAAATTTCTAATAACTTAATGTACATATATTCAAAATTCATTGTAAATCTTCACATACTATATTTAAGATAACAAATTTTCGTATTCAAACATTTTCTTAATCAAAATTCATCATAGTACATTGATTTTTTCTCTAATTCATAAGAATTTACCATAAAGACAAAAAATATCTTCACATACTATTATATATTTTTTGAAATATTCACATACTATCTATAATAGAGCAATTTTGGGCCAAATTCATATCATTTCTTAATATAAAAGCATTATTGTAAATTTAACTTTTCTCCAATTTTGAGGAATTTATTGCTAATGCTAAATTCACTAAATATCTTCATATACTATAATATAAGATTACAAATTCTGGTTTTATTCAAACCATTTTTTTAAAACCCAAAATCATCATATTCATTATTTTATACTTTTTAGGATATTGTTGTTGTTTTTTTGTTGTTAATATCATTATAAATTCACTTAATATCTTAACATAGCAAATTTTGATTTTATTTATACTATTTTAAACCCAAGATCTTCAATGTACATTCATCTATTCTCTCATTTTTAGAAATTTGTTAATCATTATTGTGCATTCATATCTTAACTTACTATATTTAAGAGCAATTTGTCTTTGTTCATTGCATTTCTCAATCATCAATGTACATTCATCATATCACTCATGCTTATCTCAAAAATATAGAAGAAAATAAAAACAAAAATTAACACTTTTTATTTAAAAAAAGATAGAGAACAATAATTTATTTCTATTAATAATATGATTGAAACCATACACAATACATGAATCAAGAAAGAACATTATATTGCATTTCAAAAATAATCATTGTACATCAATCTTCTCTCTAATATGAATTGTCCTCTCTAACAAAAAAAAAAAGAAAAAAAAAACCCGAACAATAAGTAACCTCACATATCTACTAGCTCGGGCCTATGGAGTCTTCGCCAGACGAAGAGGGGTTGTTAGGGTTCAGAGTAGCCGCATTGGTGTCAGGTTCGCTCCACCATGGACTCACTCCTCGGATGCCGTAACTGGCATTGGTTCTGGCATTGGTTTAGGAGAACCTTGTCACCAATACCTGATTTGCCACGACATATAGATAATATATGTGTAAGTGCAATAAAATAGTCAATGAAAACAAGTATTTATTTAACTCTTCTAGAAAAAGGTTGGGTTAGTGCGTGAGGCTCCCAACTAGAGCTGACAATTTGGGCTTCAAGTCGGAACATAACCCCAACTACAAGGGGCGCGGGTTTTGGGTTGTGATTTCTACATAGAAAATGGACGGCAAGCCATGTGGCTTTGCTTGTCCCGAGCCGTAAATTTTCGGTCCCAAAACTTGACCGAGTTTACTTTATCGGACATGAATTCAAAAAAAAGTAAGTTGGGTTCAGTTCTAAATTGTCAACTTTACTCCTAGCTTTGTGCGACAAATCTTGGGGACAAATGTGAAATGTTTTTAAAACTAAAAAGATAATTGCTAAAAGTACAAATAATTTTCTTGAGCAAGATGATCTTACCATTACCGGGCCATCTGCTATCATCTCGCCCGCGATTCCTCCCGCGATAGCACGGCCATCTGAGCAAGACATAGTGAGGTTCATGCCCCCCGTTCGGCTCATCGGTCCTTCGTTCGGGGTAGGCATAAAAGCCCCAGTAAGTCGGAGCATCAAGAAGCGACCCTAGAAGAACAAACAAATGGAAACTTCCATAATTTCTCCCGAGGCTAGATTGTTAACTTTAAAAAAAGAAAGAGAAAAGGATGATGGTAGCACGTGGATTAAAATATTTGGAACGGAAGAGATTCTCATCTCGGTTCCATTCTCACGACAAAAACAATCATAAACCAAACATGAAAACGAGAATCTTGTTTACAATTTGTTTCTCGATTCCAATTCCTAGACAATAAAACCTAATCCAAGTGCTTTTTTTTATAAAAAAAAAAAGGTGTATCAATTGGATTAGAATCGAGTACTGATTAGTCTTTACCAATCCGAACCCGAACAAATAACTTAATAAATGACAACACTTTGTAAAAACATTTGAAGAAACAACATTACAATAAATTTAATATCTTCATTGGTCGTGAAAGCTCAACGAAACAAAATAAATTTTATATAAAGATGTCATACCTCATAGGTCACTGTCTCCGGAGATGAAGTAGAGTGGCGAAGGGTGACACTCGAGATCGTGCCACTGCAAGTAAGAATGCTGATACTCTGAGTCACTTGAAGTGCAAACAGAAGTATCTTCGATGCAACATCCTACAACAAGAACACTAGACATGAGAAGACTCGCGTACAAAACATATTTATGTCAAATAAGGTTGCGTTTCGACTCTTGGATTTTATTTGCAATTTGGGATTTGAAATACAAATAAAATATTTGAGAAATCTTAGAATTTCAGATGATAAAGTAAGATTGCATACTTTGTCGGCACATGACAAGTGATATATGGAGCACGAAATTGGTACTAAGACAGCATTCGAGACTACATGTTTTCTTGGCACCAAATTCGCACCCCAAATAAACAATTATCATGCCGACAAAATTAATTGATATGAAACCATAAATCCAAGACGTGAAATTTTGAAATAAAAATCTAAAACAAGGAACTAATTGTGATGATGAGCAAAAAATAACTGAAAAATTGTAACAATACATTTTAAATACATACCTCACCATCACGACAAAAGATCATTTCAGGCGCCACATTGGAGCCAAGAAAATATGCATTATTGAGCACGGCTGCACCAAAATATACACCATAAGAGTCTCCAATAGTAATCCAAAACCCAAAAAAAAAAAACAATATTTCAGTTCAATAGAAATTGAATACCACCACAATAATTATACGGAATAACTTAAAAACATAAAATTCAATTCAACAGAAGCAAAAAATGGTGTGTAAATCGGACTAAATTTGATTGAGATTCGTTGCAATTCAATAGATTTTAGCCAAAAATACCAAACTCTTCCACACCGTGCATGAGCTTGAAAACCTATAATTAGATCAGCACAACATAGATATATTAAAAAAAAATACCTCTCTCAGGCAAAGGCCTCTCTGGATCAGGTCTTTGCCTCTCTGGATCAGGTCTCTCAGGCAAAGGCCTCTTTTTCATTCCCCTCTCATGAACACCCCCTCCACCAATTCCCATATTGGATCGTTAAGACACAAGAACGAAACAACGGAATAAGGTAGAGAGAGATCTAACAACTAAAATGAAGAGTACAAAGAGATGACGGACACAAAACCCTACACTACCTTTTTATAGGCTACAATCCGGTCTAAATCCAAGCCGAGTAAGCCCAACACTGAGCTTCGATACGGGACACGCAAAGTATCTAATCAAGATGCTAGGGAATATGCTTTGGATGTTTATGATATTTCCTCTTTAGAATTGTTTATTGTTCCTAAGTCCGATTCACGAATTATACAATGAAATTTTGATTGTATGGTAAGTATTTTCTTTGTCTTCTTATTTTCCCTTTCTCTTAGACAATGATATAGTGTATTTCAATCAACTTTAAAATTCAACTAAATTGAGGTTTTTTATTCTAAACAAGATAATTCAATTCAACCATAAAATCGTAAATTCAAGATATTATAGGGCGATATGAAACTAATATAAGTATCGTGCTTTCCATTCTGAGAAAAATAAAGAAGTTAGTAGTGTTATATATTTTTTCTTCCATCCTCGTGCACATGTGTTGTAACAAATTAAAGGGATACTAGTTTATTATAATGACATTACTGACACATATCTAACTTCTTAAAAAAGAAACGAGGCACTTATTTTTAAACTAATATGCAAGTGGAACAAACCACTTATTTGAGAAAGATGGAGTAATAGACTACACAATTTTGCATACACAAAGACAATTTCAAAACTTCATGATCTTTGACACCATATCATATAAGGTGTCAAAGATATTTGACAACAAAATCACACAAACCTCTTCCATCACTCCTGACTCCAAATCTTTAAAGAAAGGGATGTGACCGTGATTTCGATTTGCAAATAAAAAATTCTCACTACAAATCAAAATAAATGTCTACTTTCCCATTTATGTAAAATATAAGGACAATTTAGTTAGAGTTAGACTCTTTCTTACACCCTCAAATGATCTAGTTGTAACAGACTCAAGGGGTTTTCACTAACTTATCAACTTTGTATCTATCTGAAAACTACCCTAGATTACAAATATGAGAACCAATCTAGCGATCCCACTCCACATCAACTGAATGTTGGTCATATGTACGATACTTCCACCATTTTGAGGCTTAGGGAAGATCAATTGTGTACACACTAAACTACATGGCCTATGTTGTCACTAAACAGGGCTCGCGCCATAATGAGGTATGAGATTATAAAAGTTAATTAGTTAGATGATAAGATATGTGAAAACGACTCTCCTATGTTCCTATTTCCACGCGTGCATTTTGATATTTTCCACTAACAAAAGGCGGGAAGCATAAAATCTACTTGCATAAAGAAAAAGATCCCCTCAAATCAAAATAAGTTTACCTCTTATCAACAATGTATCTATTTGAAAACAACCTTAGATTCTAGATTTGAGAACCAATCTAGTGGTCCCACTCCGCATCAACTAAATGGCGGCCATAGACACGACACTCCCATCATCTAGGTGATTGGGGAGGGTCAATTGTGTTCACTACCCAACCTATGTTGTCAATAGAAGGTGACCCACTAAACGAGGCTCACGCAATTGTGAGGTATGACATTATGATAGTTAGTATGTAAAAATACAAGTGTACAACGACTCTTCTGTGTTACTATTTCTATGCATGCATTCTGCGATTTCCCGCGTACAAAAGGGCGGGAACCATTAAATTTACTAGCTTAAAGAGAAATAGTCCCTCAAATCCCAATAAGGTTATTACCTATCAAGCATGTATCTATCTAAAAACAACCATAAATTCCCGATCTACAAACCAAAGCTAGCAGTCTCACTCCACATCAAACCCTAACAAGCATTTACTTAAATTCCACTCTAAAACCGAAATCGAAACCAAGTCATGAATCACACACCGCGATTGTGATCTGTAGCATAGCTAGATTATCAATTCTCGAGACTAACTATCTGAAAACGACCATAGATTCCAGATCCAAGAACAAAATCTACCAGTCCAAATCCACATCAAACTAAATTCTACTCTAAAACCGAAATCAAAACCAAGTCATGAATCAAACACAATAATTGTGATCCGTAACATAGCTAGGTTATCACTTCTCATTTCTCAAGCCTGTATCTATCGAAAACGACCACAGATTTCTATATATGAGAACTAAATCTAACAGTCCAACTCTGCATCAAAACCCTAACAAGGTATCAACTTAAATTCAACTCTAGAACCCAAAATCAAAGCCACAGATCATGAATCCTACACAAAAATTGCAATATGTAATAGTAAACATAGCTAATGATACAAAACATGACAGTGTAAAGCACAAATTATAAAAAAATTATAAAAAACTTACCAATTTCACCAAAACCCGCCGGAATCCGAGATTCACGGATCCGGC